>JAHCLQ010000813.1:0-66063 GCA_023678885.1 Pogostemon cablin
AATCAATCATGCATTATATACTGTTTATCCTTTCTTAACTCATAAGGAAAGGAGTTTTTTATTCAATGATTCTTTTAAACGAAGTGATAATGAGTCTTTAGACGTTGAATCTATCATGCATTATATGTTATTTATCCTTTCTTAACTCATAAGGAAACCCAGTTCTTTATTCAATGATTCAATTTAATGAAGAGATAATGAGTCTTTAGACATCGAATCTATCATGCATTATATGTTGTTTATACTTTCTTAACTCATAAACAAATAAGTCTTTGAATGTCGAATCTATCATGCATTATATGTTGTTTATCTTTTCTTAACTCATAAAGAAACGAGTTTTTTATTCAATGATTCGATTAAACGAAGAGATAATGACACTTTAGATGTCGAATCAATCATGCATTATATACTGTTTATCCTTTCTTAACTCATAAGGAAAGGAGTTTTTTATTCAATGATTCGTCTAAACAAAATGATAATGAGTCTTTAAACGTCGAATCTATCATGCATTATATGTTGTTTATCCTTTCTTAACTCATAAGGAAACATTGTTCTTTATTCAATGATTCGATTAAATGAAGAGATAATAAGTCTTTAAACATCGAATCTATCATGCATTATATGTTGTTTACCTTTTCTTAATTCATAAAGAAATGAGTTCTTTATTCAATGATTCGATTAAACAAAGAGATAATTACTCTTTAGACGTCGAATCTATCATGCATTATATGTTGTTTATCCTTTCTTAACTCATAAAGAAGTGAGTTTTTTATTCAATGATTCGATTAAACAAAGTGATAATAGTCCTTAAACGTCGAATCTATCATGCATTATATATTATTTATCCTTTCTTAACTCATAAGGAAACGAGTTCTTTATTCATTGATTCGATTAAACGAAGAGATAATAAGTCTTTTAACGTCGAATCTATCATGCATTATATGTCGTTTATCCTTTCTTAACTCTTAAGAAAACATGTTCTTTATTCAATGATTCGATTTAACGAAGAGATAATGAGTCTTTAGACATCGAATCTATCATGCATTATATATTGTTTATCCTTTCTTAACTCAAAAGGAAAGGAGTTTTTTATTCAATGATTCTTTTAAACGAAGTGATACTGAGTCTTTAGATGTCGAATCTATCATGCATTATATATTTTTTATCCTTTCTTAACTCATAAGGAAACCCAGTTCTTTATTCAATGATTCGATTAAATGAAGAGATAATAAGCCTTTAAACGTCGAATCTATCATGCATTATATGTTGTTTATCTTTTCCTAACTCATAAAGAAATGAGTTCTTCATTCAATTATTCAATTGAACAAAAAGATAATTACTCATTAGATGTCGAATCTATATGCATTATATGTTGTTTATCCTTTCTTAACTCATAAAGAAGTGAGTTTTTTATTTAATGATTCGATTAAACGAAGTGATAATAGTCCTTAGACGTCAAATCTATTATGAATTATATGTTGTTAATCCTTTCTTAACTCATAAGGAAAAGAGTTCTTTATTCATTGATTCGATTAAACGAAGAGTTAATAAGTCTTATAACGTTTAATTTATCATGCATTATATGTTGTTTATCCTTTCTTAACTCTTAAGGAAACATATTCTTTATTCAATGATTCGATTAAACGAAGAGATAATGAGTCTTTAGACATCGAATCTATCATGCTTTATATGTTGTTTATCCTTTCTTAACTCATAAACAAACGAGTTCTTTATTCAATGATTAGATTAAACGAAGAGATAATGAGTCTTTGAATGTCAAATCTATCATGCATTATATGTTGTTTATCTTTTCTTAACTCATAAAGAAACGAGTTTTTTATTCAATGATTCGATTAAACGAAGAGATAATGACTCTTTAGATGTCGAATCTATCATGCATTATATATTGTTTATACTTTGTTATCTCAAAAGGAAAGGAGTTTTTTATTCAATGATTCTTTTAAACGAAGTGATAATGAGTCTTTAGACGTCGAATCTATCATGCATTATATGTTGTTTATCCTTTCTTAACTCATAAGGAAACCCAGTTCTTTATTCAATGATTCGATTAAATGAAGAGATAATAAGTCTTTAAACGTCGAATCTATCATGTATTATATGTTGTTTATCTTTTCTTAACTCATAAAGAAATGAGTTCTTTATTCAATTATTCGATTAAACAAAAAGATAATTACTCTTTAGAAGTCGAATCTATCATGCATTATATGTTGTTTACCCTTTCTTAACTCATAAAGAAGTGAGTTTTTTATTTAATGATTCGATTAAACAAAGTGATAATAGTCCTTAGCCGTCGAATCTATTATGCATTTTATGTTGTATATCCTTTCTTAACTCATAAGGAAACGAGTTCTTTATTCTTTGATTCGATTAAACAAAGAGTTTATAAGTCTTCTAACGTTTAATATATCATGCATTATATGTTGTTTATCCTTTCTTAACTCTTAAGGAAACATGTTCTTCATTCAATGATTCGTTTAAACGAAGAGATAATGAGTCTTTAGACATCGAATCTATCATGCATTACATTTGTTTATCCTTTCTTAACTCATAAACAAATGAGTTCTTTATTCAATGATTCGATTAAATGAAGAGATAATAAGTCTTTGAACGTCAAATCTGTCATGCATTATATGTTATTTATCTTTTCATAACTCATAAAGAAATGAGTTTTTTTTTCAATGATTCGATTAAACAAAGAGATAATGACTCTTTTGACGTTGAATCTATCATGCATTATATATTGTTTATCTTTTCTTAACTCATAAGGAAACGAGTTCTTTATTCATTGATTCGATTAAACGAAGATTTAATAAGTCTTCTAACATTTAATGTATCATGCATTATATGTTGTTTATCCTTTCTTAACTCTTAAGGAAACATGTTCTTTATTCAATGATTCGATTAAACGAAGAGGTCCTTAGACGTCGTATTTATCATGCATTATATGTTGTTTATCCTTTCTTAACTCATAAGGAAACGAGTTCTTTATTCATTGATTCGATTAAACAAAGAGATAATAAGTCTTCTAACGTCGAATCTATCATGCATTATATGTCGTTTATCCTTTCTTAACTCTTAAGTAAACATGTTCTTTATTCAATGATTCGATTTAACGAAGAGATGAGTCATTAGACATCGAATCTATCATGCATTATATGTTGTTTTTCCTTTCTTAACTCATAAAGAAACGAGTTTTTTATTCAATGATTCGATTAAACAAAGAGATAAACACTTTAGATGTCGAATCAATCATGCATTATATATTGTTTATCCTTTCTTAACTCATAAGGAAAGGAGTTTTTTATTCAATGATTCTTTTAAACGAAGTGATAATGAGTCTTTAGACGTTGAATCTATCATGCATTATATGTTATTTATCCTTTCTTAACTCATAAGGAAACCCAGTTCTTTATTCAATGATTCAATTTAATGAAGTGATAATGAGTCTTTAGACATCGAATCTATCATGCATTATATGTTGTTTATACTTTCTTAACTCATAAACAAACGAGTTCTTTATTCAATGATTCGATTAAACGAAGAGATAATAAGTCTTTGAATGTCTAATCTATCATGCATTATATGTTGTTTATCTTTTCTTAACTCATAAAGAAACGAGTTTTTTATTCAATGATTCGATTAAACGAAGAGATAATGACACTTTAGATGTCGAATCTATCATGCATTATATATTGTTTATCCTTTCTTAACTCATAAGGAAAGAAGTTTTTTATTCAATGATTCGTCTAAACAAAGTGATAATGAGTCTTTAAACGTCGAATCTATCATGCATTATATGTTGTTTATCCTTTCTTAACTCATAAGGAAACATTGTTCTTTATTCAATAATTCGATTAAATGAAGAGATAATAAGTCTTTAAACATCGAATCTATCATGCATTATATGTTGTTTACCTTTTCTTAATTCATAAAGAAATGAGTTCTTTATTCAATGATTCGATTAAACAAAGAGATAATTACTCTTTAGACGTCGAATCTATCATGCATTATATGTTGTTTATCATTTCTTAACTCATAAAGAAGTGAGTTTTTTATTCAATGATTCGATTAAACAAAGTGATAATAGTCCTTAAACGTCGAATCTATCATGCATTATATGTTGTTTATCCTTTCTTAACTCATAAGGAAACGAGTTCTTTATTCATTGATTCGATTAAACGAAGAGATAATAAGTCTTTTAACGTCGAATCTATCATGCATTATATGTCGTTTATCCTTTCTTAACTCTTAAGAAAACATGTTCTTTATTCAATGATTCGATTTAACGAAGAGATAATGAGTCTTTAGACATCGAATCTATCATGCATTATATGTTGTTTATCCTTTCTTAACTCATAAAGAAACGAGTTCTTTATTCAATGATTTGATTAAACGAAGAGATAATAAGTCTTTGAACGTCTAATCTATCATGCATTATATGTTGTTTATCTTTTCTTAACTCATAAAAAAATGAGTTTTTTATTCAATGATTCGATTAAACAAAGAGATAATGACACTTTACATGTCGAATCTATCATGCATTATATATTGTTTATCCTTTCTTAACTCAAAAGGAAAGGAGTTTTTTATTCAATGATTCTTTTAAACGAAGTGATACTGAGTCTTTAGACGTCGAATCTATCATGCATTATATGTTGTTTATCCTTTCTTAACTCATAAGGAAACCCAGTTCTTTATTCAATGATTCGATTAAATGAAGAGATAATAAGCCTTTAAACGTCGAATCTATCATGCATTATATGTTGTTTATCTTTTCCTAACTCATAAAGAAATGAGTTCTTCATTCAATTATTCAATTGAACAAAAAGATAATTACTCATTAGATGTCGAATCTATATGCATTATATGTTGTTTATCCTTTCTTAACTCATAAAGAAGTGAGTTTTTTATTTAATGATTCGATTAAACGAAGTGATAATAGTCCTTAGACGTCAAATCTATTATGAATTATATGTTGTTAATCCTTTCTTAACTCATAAGGAAAAGAGTTCTTTATTCATTGATTCGATTAAACGAAGAGTTAATAAGTCTTATAACGTTTAATTTATCATGCATTATATGTTGTTTATCCTTTCTTAACTCTTAAGGAAACATATTCTTTATTCAATGATTCGATTAAACGAAGAGATAATGAGTCTTTAGACATCGAATCTATCATGCTTTATATGTTGTTTATCCTTTCTTAACTCATAAACAAACGAGTTCTTTATTCAATGATTAGATTAAACGAAGAGATAATGAGTCTTTGAATGTCAAATCTATCATGCATTATATGTTGTTTATCTTTTCTTAACTCATAAAGAAACGAGTTTTTTATTCAATGATTCGATTAAACGAAGAGATAATGACTCTTTAGATGTCGAATCTATCATGCATTATATATTGTTTATACTTTGTTATCTCAAAAGGAAAGGAGTTTTTTATTCAATGATTCTTTTAAACGAAGTGATAATGAGTCTTTAGACGTCGAATCTATCATGCATTATATGTTGTTTATCCTTTCTTAACTCATAAGGAAACCCAGTTCTTTATTCAATGATTCGATTAAATGAAGAGATAATAAGTCTTTAAACGTCGAATCTATCATGCATTATATGTTGTTTATCTTTTCTTAACTCATAAAGAAATGAGTTCTTTATTCAATTATTCGATTAAACAAAAAGATAATTACTCTTTAGAAGTCGAATCTATCATGCATTATATGTTGTTTACCCTTTCTTAACTCATAAAGAAGTGAGTTTTTTATTTAATGATTCGATTAAACAAAGTGATAATAGTCCTTAGCCGTCGAATCTATTATGCATTTTATGTTGTATATCCTTTCTTAACTCATAAGGAAACGAGTTCTTTATTCTTTGATTCGATTAAACAAAGAGTTTATAAGTCTTCTAACGTTTAATATATCATGCATTATATGTTGTTTATCCTTTCTTAACTCTTAAGGAAACATGTTCTTCATTCAATGATTCGTTTAAACGAAGAGATAATGAGTCTTTAGACATCGAATCTATCATGCATTATATTTGTTTATCCTTTCTTAACTCATAAACAAACGAGTTCTTTATTCAATGATTCGATTAAATGAAGAGATAATAAGTCTTTGAACGTCAAATCTGTCATGCATTATATGTTATTTATCTTTTCATAACTCATAAAGAAATGAGTTTTTTTTTCAATGATTCGATTAAACAAAGAGATAATGACTCTTTTGACGTTGAATCTATCATGCATTATATATTGTTTATCTTTTCTTAACTCATAAGGAAACGAGTTCTTTATTCATTGATTCGATTAAACGAAGATTTAATAAGTCTTCTAACATTTAATGTATCATGCATTATATGTTGTTTATCCTTTCTTAACTCTTAAGGAAACATGTTCTTTATTCAATGATTCGATTAAACGAAGAGGTCCTTAGACGTCGTATTTATCATGCATTATATGTTGTTTATCCTTTCTTAACTCATAAGGAAACGAGTTCTTTATTCATTGATTCGATTAAACAAAGAGATAATAAGTCTTCTAACGTCGAATCTATCATGCATTATATGTCGTTTATCCTTTCTTAACTCTTAAGTAAACATGTTCTTTATTCAATGATTCGATTTAACGAAGAGATGAGTCATTAGACATCGAATCTATCATGCATTATATGTTGTTTATCCTTTCTTAACTCATAAAGAAACGAGTTTTTTATTCAATGATTCGATTAAACAAAGAGATAAACACTTTAGATGTCGAATCAATCATGCATTATATATTGTTTATCCTTTCTTAACTCATAAGGAAAGGAGTTTTTTATTCAATGATTCTTTTAAACGAAGTGATAATGAGTCTTTAGACGTTGAATCTATCATGCACTATATGTTATTTATCCTTTCTTAACTCATAAGGAAACCCAGTTCTTTATTCAATGATTCAATTTAATGAAGTGATAATGAGTCTTTAGACATCGAATCTATCATGCATTATATGTTGTTTATACTTTCTTAACTCATAAACAAACGAGTTCTTTATTCAATGATTCGATTAAACGAAGAGATAATAAGTCTTTGAATGTCTAATCTATCATGCATTATATGTTGTTTATCTTTTCTTAACTCATAAAGAAACGAGTTTTTTATTCAATGATTCGATTAAACGAAGAGATAATGACACTTTAGATGTCGAATCTATCATGCATTATATATTGTTTATCCTTTCTTAACTCATAAGGAAAGGAGTTTTTTATTCAATGATTCGTCTAAACAAAGTGATAATGAGTCTTTAAACGTCGAATCTATCATGCATTATATGTTGTTTATCCTTTCTTAACTCATAAGGAAACATTGTTCTTTATTCAATAATTCGATTAAATGAAGAGATAATAAGTCTTTAAACATCGAATCTATCATGCATTATATGTTGTTTACCTTTTCTTAATTCATAAAGAAATGAGTTCTTTATTCAATGATTCGATTAAACAAAGAGATAATTACTCTTTAGACGTCGAATCTATCATGCATTATATGTTGTTTATCATTTCTTAACTCATAAAGAAGTGAGTTTTTTATTCAATGATTCGATTAAACAAAGTGATAATAGTCCTTAAACGTCGAATCTATCATGCATTATATGTTGTTTATCCTTTCTTAACTCATAAGAAAACGAGTTCATTATTCATTGATTCGATTAAACGAAGAGATAATAAGTCTTTTAACGTCGAATCTATCATGCAATATATGTCGTTTATCCTTTCTTAACTCTTAAGAAAACATGTTCTTTATTCAATGATTCGATTTAACGAAGAGATAATGAGTCTTTAGACATCGAATCTATCATGCATTATATGTTGTTTATCCTTTCTTAACTCATAAAGAAACGAGTTCTTTATTCAATGATTTGATTAAACGAAGAGATAATAAGTCTTTGAACGTCTAATCTATCATGCATTATATGTTGTTTATCTTTTCTTAACTCATAAAAAAATGAGTTTTTTATTCAATGATTCGATTAAACAAAGAGATAATGACACTTTACATGTCGAATCTATCATGCATTATATATTGTTTATCCTTTCTTAACTCAAAAGGAAAGGAGTTTTTTATTCAATGATTCTTTTAAACGAAGTGATACTGAGTCTTTAGACGTCGAATCTATCATGCATTATATGTTGTTTATCCTTTCTTAACTCATAAGGAAACCCAGTTCTTTATTCAATGATTCGATTAAATGAAGAGATAATAAGCCTTTAAACGTCGAATCTATCATGCATTATATGTTGTTTATCTTTTCCTAACTCATAAAGAAATGAGTTCTTCATTCAATTATTCAATTGAACAAAAAGATAATTACTCATTAGATGTCGAATCTATATGCATTATATGTTGTTTATCATTTCTTAACTCATAAAGAAGTGAGTTTTTTATTTAATGATTCGATTAAACAAAGTGATAATAGTCCTTCGACGTCAAATCTATCATGCATTATATGTTGTTAATCCTTTCTTAACTCATAAGGAAACGAGTTCTTTATTCATTGATTCGATTAAACGAAGAGTTAATAAGTCTTATAACGTTTAATTTATCATGCATTATATGTTGTTTATCCTTTCTTAACTCTTAAGGAAACATATTCTTTATTCAATGATTCGATTAAACGAAGAGATAATGAGTCTTTAGACATCGAATCTATCATGCTTTATATGTTGTTTATCCTTTCTTAACTCATAAACAAACGAGTTCTTTATTCAATGATTCGATTAAACAAAGAGATAATGAGTCTTTGAACGTCAAATCTATCATGCGTTATATGTTGTTTATCTTTTCTTAACTCATAAAGAAACGAGTTTTTTATTCAATGATTCGATTAAACGAAGAGATAATGACTCTTTAGATGTCGAATCTATCATTCATTATATATTGTTTATACATTGTTAACTACAAAGGAAAGGAGTTTTTTATTCAATGATTCTTTTAAACGAAGTGATAATGAGTCTTTAGACGTTGAATCTATCATGCATTATATGTTGTTTATCCTTTCTTAACTCATAAGGAAACCCAGTTCTTTATTCAATGATTCGATTAAATGAAGAGATAATAAGTCTTTAAACGTCGAATCTATCATGCAATATATGTTGTTTATCTTTTCTTAACTCATAAAGAAATGAGTTCTTTATTCAATTATTCGATTAAACAAAAAGATAATTACTCTTTAGAAGTCGAATCTATCATGCATTATATGTTGTTTACCCTTTCTTAACTCATAAAGAAGTGAGTTTTTTATTTAATGATTCGATTAAACAAAGTGATAATAGTCCTTAGCCGTCGAATCTATTATGCATTTTATGTTGTATATCCTTTCTTAACTCATAAGGAAACGAGTTCTTTATTCTTTGATTCGATTAAACAAAGAGTTTATAAGTCTTCTAACGTTTAATATATCATGCATTATATGTTATTTATCCTTTCTTAACTCTTAAGGAAACATGTTCTTCATTCAATGATTCGTTTAAACGAAGAGATAATGAGTCTTTAGACATCGAATCTATCATGCATTATATTTGTTTATCCTTTCTTAACTCATAAACAAACGAGTTCTTTATTCAATGATTCGATTAAATGAAGAGATAATAAGTCTTTGAACGTCAAATCTGTCATGCATTATATGTTGTTTATCTTTTCATAACTCATAAAGAAATGAGTTTTTTATTCAATGATTCGATTAAACAACGAGATAATGACTCTTTTGACGTTGAATCTATCATGCATTATATATTGTTTATCTTTTCTTAACTCATAAGGAAACGAGTTCTTTATTCATTGATTCGATTAAACGAAGATTTAATAAGTCTTCTAACATTTAATGTATCATGCATTATATGTTGTTTATCCTTTCTTAACTCTTAAGGAAACATGTTCTTTATTCAATGATTCGATTAAACGAAAAGGTCCTTAGACGTCGTATTTATCATGCATTATATGTTGTTTATCCTTTCTTAACTCATAAGGAAACGAGTTCTTTATTCATTGATTCGATTAAACAAAGAGATAATAAGTCTTCTAACGTCGAATCTATCATGCATTATATGTCGTTTATCCTTTCTTAACTCTTAAGTAAACATGTTCTTTATTCAATGATTCGATTTAACGAAGAGATGAGTCATTAGACATCGAATCTATCATGCATTATATGTTGTTTATCCTTTCTTAACTCATAAAGAAACGAGTTTTTTATTCAATGATTCGATTAAACAAAGAGATAAACACTTTAGATGTCGAATCAATCATGCATTATATACTGTTTATCCTTTCTTAACTCATAAGGAAAAGAGTTTTTTATTCAATGATTCTTTTAAACGAAGTGATAATGAGTCTTTAGACGTTGAATCTATCATGGATTATATGTTATTTATCCTTTCTTAACTCATAAGAAAACCCAGTTCTTTATTCAATGATTCAATTTAATGAAGAGATAATGAGTCTTTAGACATCGAATCTATCATGCATTATATGTTGTTTATACTTTCTTAACTCATAAACAAACGAGTTCTTTATTCAATGATTCGATTAAACGAAGAGATAATAAGTCTTTGAATGTCTAATCTATCATGCATTATATGTTGTTTATCTTTTCTTAACTCATAAAGAAACGAGTTTTTTATTCAATGATTCGATTAAACGAAGAGATAATGACACTTTAGATGTCGAATCTATCATGCATTATATATTGTTTATCCTTTCTTAACTCATAAGGAAAGGAGTTTTTTATTCAATGATTCGTCTAAACAAAGTGATAATGAGTCTTTAAACGTCGAATCTATCATGCATTATATGTTGTTTATCCTTTCTTAACTCATAAGGAAACATTGTTCTTTATTCAATGATTCAATTAAATGAAGAGATAATAAGTCTTTAAACATCGAATCTATCATGCATTATATGTTGTTTACCTTTTCTTAATTCATAAAGAAATGAGTTCTTTATTCAATGATTCGATTAAACAAAGAGATAATTACTCTTTAGACGTCGAATCTATCATGCATTATATGTTGTTTATCCTTTCTTAACTCATAAAGAAGTGAGTTTTTTATTCAATGATTCGATTAAACAAAGTGATAATAGTCCTTAAACGTCGAATCTATCATGCATTATATGGTGTTTATCCTTTCTTAACTCATAAGGAAACGAGTTCTTTATTCATTGATTCGATTAAACGAAGAGATAATAAGTCTTCTTACGTCGAATCTATCATGCATTATATGTCGTTTATCCTTTCTTAACTCTTAAGAAAACATGTTCTTTATTCAATGATTCGATTTAACGAAGAGATAATGAGTCTTTAGACATCGAATCTATCATGCATTATATGTTGTTTATCCTTTCTTAACTCATAAAGAAACGAGTTCTTTATTCAATGATTTGATTAAACGAAAAGATAATAAGTCTTTGAACGTCTAATCTATCATGCATTATATGTTGTTTATCTTTTCTTAACTCATAAAAAAACGAGTTTTTTATTCAATGATTCGATTAAACAAAGAGATAATGACACTTTACATGTCGAATCTATCATGCATTATATATTGTTTATCCTTTCTTAACTCAAAAGGAAAGGAGTTTTTTATTCAATGATTCTTTTAAACGAAGTGATACTGAGTCTTTAGACGTCGAATCTATCATGCATTATATGTTGTTTATCCTTTCTTAACTCATAAGGAAACCCAGTTCTTTATTCAATGATTCGATTAAATGAAGAGATAATAAGCCTTTAAACGTCGAATCTATCATGCATTATATGTTGTTTATCTTTTCCTAACTCATAAAGAAATGAGTTCTTCATTCAATTATTCAATTGAACAAAAAGATAATTACTCATTAGATGTCGAATCTATATGCATTATATGTTGTTTATGTTGGATTGTATACTAAAAGTCTAGCTTTTTGTATGAACAATGTTATAACAATTAATTTGAAATGAGAATCATATGATCAAATGATTGCATCTTATAATTTATTTATATGTTCGATGCAATAGTCCACTTACTTTATACTGTAGATAATATGTTGTGCGACAACACGCGGAAGATCATATTATCGGTTTCCTTATAAAGTATAAACAGATGCTCACAATCGAGATAGACGGGGAGACTCTATCGGGATGGTTGTAGTGTGGTTTGGTATTAGCTTGTCTTGGCTATAGAATCACATTAGTGCACTTGTGTGTATTGAGCAGGACCGCTTGAGATCGTTCGATTTATACTGACTTATAGGAGAACTTGATCTCAGTTATTATGGATGTTCGTGCTCTTAATCCCTATACAATAACCTCGACATATAGGGTAGTATGTATTTCTTTGATTCATCAATGGGTGAGATTTACATGCAATTAAATCAATAAACTCGGTGAGTTGGGATGTAGTGCTGTCTCTATGGTGTGCTGTTGATTGTAGAAGGAATCCGTGTCCGTCATAGGTTGATGATGTCCCCTTGAAGAGCTCATAAGGATTATCATGTAAACCCTGCAGGTGGAATTTATTCCGGCATGATAATGAGGTTGAGTGGTACTACTCTTGGATGAGATATTAATTAATTGAGTTGTCAGTAACTTAAATTAATTAATGGACATTGTATATCTTAAACATGGGGAGACTAACGGGCTTATAATAAGAAGGAGCCCAAAACATAATTTTGGGATTGGTACGGTAGTGCAATAATAATATTTTAGTGGAATATATTATTATAATTGGACTTAAGTATA
Source organism: Pogostemon cablin (assembly GCA_023678885.1). Classification (NCBI taxonomy): domain Eukaryota; kingdom Viridiplantae; phylum Streptophyta; class Magnoliopsida; order Lamiales; family Lamiaceae; genus Pogostemon; species Pogostemon cablin. The sequence continues at coordinate 12,781 of JAHCLQ010000813.1, forward strand.
AGCTTTGGGCTAAGCTTGGATACTTAAGCCCAATGGAGGCCCAACCCAATTTCTCCTCCTGGTCCCTGCTGTAGCCCATGTATATAAGTCACCTCAGCTTATCTGGAACCCTAATCTAATCTAATTCATTATTCACGTGTGATGAGGGTTGAGAGCAGATTGAGGAGGTCTCGTAGATCGTCGCCCACATGACGTCGAGATCGGACTTGGGACATACGGCAGAAGATCAGAAGGTAGTTTGTTGCTGCTGTCCGCCGCCTTGCGAAATTTATATAAAATCTTAAAGTGCTCAAAATTTGATGATCAATATATTGACGGAAAGCCATCAAAGAGAGGATCGTCTGAACGCAAAGATCACTTAATTCTGACATTAGAAGAGGAAGTTATGGCCATTCTCGTGGGACTGCGCATGCTGCCTGCGAGAATCAATCTTCATCAACATACCTTGGTGAACGGTAATCGTTTCTATGATTTATTGCTTCCGCTGTGATAGAAACATATGAATCCCTAACGGGTCACGTTAACCAAACGATCCAAGCGCCATCAATTGGTATCAGAGCTTCGGTTTCGTGGTGAAGCGTGACACGTTAGGCTAGGATTTATGTGATTAATTTTTCGAAATTAGGATCGCATGTTTAGGGTTTTGGTTTTACTGTGCAAACCATGAATATCTCTATGTGAAATATACCCTATATCATATCTGTTCGTCGATGGTTGTGTGTGAGAGGATTCGACGAAAACTGTTCGTCAATTTCACATGGAAGGAAGAAATTGAGAGAAAATCCAGCGCATTGATATTGCAGAGGCAATAACCAGAGTTTCAACCGTCGGATCAGGCTGAATTTTTGTCATCACGTTCGCATTTTGTGGATGTACATTCTGAACGGTGAAGATCATATTTAGAGCTTTGTCTTGTCAGGAATACGCCGAAAACAGAAGCAGTTTTTTGGGCGATTCTGTTCTGCGCAGTCGAGGGAAAAGAGCTATTTCTCACAATCTAACCGTTGGATCGACCTGTAATTTGGACAGCATGTTCAAAACTCACAGAGGTAGATTCTGGATAGTGGAGATTGGATTCCCAGCTTCCTACAGTTGCAAACCCTGAACGACAATTGGTCTGCATCAGGTTCGATCGATGTTGCACCAGGTTCGAGCGGATTTGCATCAGGTTCGATATATGTTGCACCAGGTTCGAGCGGATTTGCATCAGGTTCGATTGGTTTGCATCAGGTTCGATCGATGTTGCACCATGTTCGAACGGATTTGCATCAGGTTCGATTGGTCTGCATCAGGTTCGATCAATGCTGCACCAGGTTTGAGCGGGTCTGCATCAGGTTCGATTGGTCTGCATCAGGTTCGATCAATGCTGCACTAGGTTTGAGCGGATTCACATCAGGTTCGATTGGTCTGCATCAGGTTTGATCGACTCTGCACCAGGTTCGAGCGGGTATGCATCAAGTTCGACTGGTCTGCATCAGGTTCCACGTGAGTCTTCACAATATGATCGGGCAGGGTGCCAGAGTGGTGGAGCAAGCTGCTGGGAGGTAGATCCCCATCGCAGTTGTCCGCATTCGTGATTGGTAGCGAACAATCGAATTCGCTGTTATATAACTGTTATAATTGATTTATTAATTGATTATTGTTATATATGTATGCATGATTCTCTATGATTTATTGCCTTAAATAGAAGCATGCTAGATTGCGTATTATATTTGGTATATTATATGCATGTATGTTGGAGTGTTGATCAAGTCAACTTATTTTTGGCAATTTATTTCCTTATATATAACTGCTATAATTGTTTTATTGGTCAATTATTGTTATATATTTGGAAGTATGAGCATGCTAGGTTGCATATTTTATTCTGAAATATTATATGCATGTAAAAACCCTCGGTCTTAAATAATTAAGTGGGAGAGGGGATTGGTAAAAATTCCCGCTGCCTCCATTATTGGTTTGTAAGTGATGTGAGTAAACTTGCGTGTTGGCAATAGGCCTTCCTCCCTAACGGATGAGTTTATTCACGGATCACTGGTACAGACTTCATTACATAATTATTGTTTGTAATGTGGCACATGAACTTGCGTGTTGGCAATAGGCCTTCCTCCCTAACGGATGAGTTTATGTGGGGCTCACTGGTACAAACTTATAATTGATGATTGTAGGAAGCTATCCGAGCGCGTGTGTACTTCTCCATCTGTAAGGCACACAAGCTCGCGCAGTGGACTTGGGATCAAATAATGGTGTACACTTAGGTGTAAATAATTAGTATCCTCCCCAACGGAGTCACTGCTATTATTTGCATGGCTAAAGAGGAACCGACTATTAATTATTTTGTTATAAAGTTAGGTTGACAAATGAAATTAATGGGTAAAACCTTCTCTTGTAAATGTTCGGGTTTGTAAACGTCCACACTAACGTGGCTTGCAGACTCACGGTGCTTGAGATGTCGGTGAATTTTATTTTTATATTGTTTTGAGGGAATCAATATAAAAGGATAAAATTCGAAGTTTTGATCGGTAAATTAATTTATGATTCTCTGATTTTCAAATGGTTTTATCTCACATATTATTAACTAAAAGAAATTATATTTACTTGTCCAAATTAGATGATTAGAAAAGAAACTTGGTTTTGAATTTTACTGCTTAAGAAAATACATGTGTGTTCTCACAAGGGACGTCTCATGATGCCTATTAAAGTCTCTAGTGAAGAGATGAGAGGTTCATAGAAATATGATGGTCTCATGTAACTCTTCGGATACTTGAGTAAGTTAAAAGGCAGAAGATCATGATTTAATTTGATGAATGAATTGGGAAAGCATGGAGTATAAATTGAAGGAAAACCTAGATCAATTTAATTCTTCGTGAATTGCCTAGATGTTTTTTGAGTAAGTTCCACCTGAATTACAATAGGATGTATATGGTGGAAAACTTCTGGCAAAATATGTAGCAAAGGAAAGCCATTTTCATCATAATGTGAACAAGTTTTATATCTTATTCACTAGTTGTTTAAAACATGATTAGTGATGGCATTTACTGACACGAAGTGTGTAGATACTGGAATCACTAAATGTTTATTACTAAGTGAGGATAAGATTGTTATGACATGGGTAAAACTACAAGAGTAGTGGCTATTGCAGTGGGAGTTGTCTATTTATTAAATGATATGAGTAGACGTTTGATTTTATGAAATTGTCTTTACGTACATTTTCATAGAAAGAATTTGATTTCGGTTTCTATGTATTAATAGATGGATACTCCATTTCATTTAAATGACATGGTCATTATAATGAATGATAGAGTTGTAATCTGTTATGGTACGTTGGTGAACAATTTGTACACTCTTAAATCATGTTTATCCCCTGGATGCGACAAATAGTAATTAATAATGAGTCTTCTAATCTAGTAGGAGAAAGGTACCTTCGGAAATGAATTTCCCACCTTAATGGTGTGACGAATAGAAGGAATAGCACTCTTATGGTAGTGATTAGATAGATGATGAATTATTTGGAATTACTAAATTCATTTTATGGATATGCCCTAGGAACAGTAATTCGTAAGAATGTTTTTCTGTTTGTGGGATATCATAGAAAAATGAAGGATGATTTATTTAGTCCACAAGATCGAAGAGTGATTGTTAACATAAACACTAGATTTTTGGAAAAAGGACTATGTAATAAATCAAATACCCATGTATAAGTTGTTCTAAAGGAAGTGAGAGGAAAACACAAAGTATTAGTACCAAGTGTACAAGAGGATATACCACAAGGTAAACTGCGACGCGTGTCACATCTGATACACAATTGCGTGTAGTGTCTTCTCGTAGTGGGAGGGTTGTTCTAAATCCTGATAGATATATGTTTTGGGAGAGTCGTGAGGCTTGGTCCCTAGTAAACATGGAGTTAACCCACGAATACGACGAAGAACTACAAGATAGAAATGCGAAATCTTAACAAATTGCAATAAATGTTGAAATAGAATCAATAGATTCTAAATAAGATCTGGATGATTGTAGAACCACGGATGGTGTGAAAACCATTGGAAGTGGTCATACAAAATAAAAGAGGATCATACGGTAAGGTGAAAACCTTAGAAGTAAAGCTTGTTGGGAAAAGGTATACTCAGAAAGAAAGGGTTCGATTATGAGAAAACCTGTTCGCCAGTAGCTATGCTTATGTTGATCCGGACTCTTTTATCTGTTGCTACTCATATGAAATATGAGGGATAGCAAATAGATGTCAAAACAGTTTTCCTGATTGGAAATCTTGAGGGAAACATCTATGTGAAGCAACCAGAGTGATTCATTGCAAAGAGCTAAGAGCATTGTGATAGTGAGCTTAAAAGTGTCCATTAATGGACTAAAACAAGCTTCAAGATCATGAAACATCCGTTTTGATGAGGTAATCCAGTGACATGGATCTAATCAATGATCGGATGGGTCTTGTGTATTGAAAAGAGTGATGGAAATGTAATGGTATTTCTTGTACTATACGTAGATAGTATCTTGCTCATTGGAGACGATGAAAGAGTATTGTCGGGCGTATGGGTATGGTTGATAAAGCGGTATGAGATGAAGGACTTAAGAAGAGCAAAAATATCCTTTTGATCATGGTAATACGAATCACAAGAAAAGATGTTATGCTTATCTCAAGTTTCATATAATGATACGATCCTTACTCGTTTAGCATGTGAATTTATCTAAGTGAATATGTCTTGAGACATAAAAGGAAGATAAAGGTGATGAAAGTGGTTCCTTATGCTTCGGCGAATAAGGAAGCTTAATCTTAGAAATGTTATGCGCGAGAATGGATATCTATTTTGCTGAACGCTTGAACAGTGGGTATCAACGTAACCCGGAACAAGAATGATGAACTGTGGTAAGACATATATGAAGTGCCTGAGAAGGACTGAAAATTATATGTAAGCTTACTGGGCAAATTCACTGCTTCTTGTGGATTACGTAGATTCGGATTTTTTAGTCAGATTGGACGGCAGTAAATCCACCTCAAGGTTATGTGTTTAATTTTAGGAAGTTGAGTCATAATATGGAGGAGTGTTATATAGAAATATATTTCAGACTCCGGACTCCATCATGGAAAGATGATAAATTGGAGCCTATAAGGTAGCCAAAGTATCTGTATGACTCTAGAAACTTCAAGATGGACTTCGAAGTGTATCTAAGTTTGTCCAAGGATATCACAATTTATATTGATGATATTGGTGCAGTTGCAAACTTGAAGGAATCACGAGCCCATAAGACAATTAAACACATTGAGTGCAAGTACCACCTGTTACGAGAAATCGTATGATGAGGGGAAGGTTGTTGTCGCCTAGATTGCATCGGATGATGACCTAGTAAATCCATTTACAAGGATATTAAGGCGAGAGCTTTTAATGGTCGTGTAGTGGGAGTGGGAATCAGATGTATGGCGGAAGACATGACAGCATAGTCTTTTAGTATAAGTGGGAGATTGTTGGATTGTATACTAAAAGTCTAGCTTTTTGTATGAACAATGTTATAACAATTAATTTGAAATGAGAATCATATGATCAAATGGTTGCATCTTATAATTTATTTATATGTTCGATGCAATAGTCCACTTACTTTATACTGTAGATAATAAGTTGTGCGACAACACGCGGAAGATCATATTATCAGTTTCCTTATAAAGTATAAACAGATGCTCACAATCGAGATAGACGGGGACTCTCTATCGGGATGGTTGTAGTGTGGTTTGGTATTAGCTTGTCTTGGCTATAGAATCACATTAGTGCACTTGTGTGTATTGAGCAGGACCGCTTGAGATCGTTCGATTTATACTGACTTATAGGAGAACTTGATCTCAGTTATTATGGATGTTCGTGCTCTTAATCCCTATACAATAACCTCGACACATAGGGCAGTATGTATTTCTTTGATTCATCAATGGGTGAGATTTACATGCAATTAAATCAATAAACTCGGTGAGTTGGGAAGTAGTGCTGTCTCTATGGTGTGCTGTTGATTGTAGAAGGAATCCGTGTCCGTCATAGGTTGATGATGTCCCCTTGAGGAGCTCATAAGGATTATCATGTAAACCCTGCAGGTGGAATTTATTCCGGCATGATAATGAGGTTGAGTGGTACTACTCTTGGATGAGATATTAATTAATTGAGTTGTCAGTAACTTAAATTAATTAATGGACATTGTATATCTTAAACATGGGGAGACTAACGGGCTTATAATAAGAAGGAGCCCAAAACGTAATTTTGGGATTGGTACGGTAGTGGAATAATAATATTTTAGTGGAATATATTATTATAATTGGACTTAAGTATAAGCTTTGGGCTAAGCTTGGATACTTAAGCCCAATGGAGGCCCAACCCAATTTCTCCTCCTGGTCCCTGCTGTAGCCCATGTATATAAGTCACCTCAGCTTATCTGGAACTCTAATCTAATCTAATTCATTATTCACGTGTGATGAGGGTTGAGAGCAGATTGAGGAGGTCTCGTAGATCGTCGCCCACATGACGTCGAGATCGGACTTGGGACATACGGCAGAAGATCAGAAGGTAGTTTGTTGCTGCTGTCCGCCGCCTTGCGAAATTTATATAAAATCTTAAATTGCTCAGAATTTGATGATCAATATATTGACGGAAAGCCATCGAAGAGAGGATCGTCTAAACGCAAAGATCACTCAATTCCGACATCAGAAGAGGAAGTTATGGCCATTCTCGTGGGACTGCGCATGCTGCCTGCGAGAATCAATCTTCATCAACATACCTTGGTGAACGGTAATCGTTTCTATGATTTATTGCTTCCGCTGTGATAGAAACATATGAATCCCTAATGGGTCACGTTAACCAAACGATCCAAGCGCCATCAGTTTATCCTTTCTTAACTCATAAAGAAGTGAGTTTTTTATTTAATGATTCGATTAAACGAAGTGATAATAGTCCTTAGACGTCAAATCTATCATGCATTATATGTTGTTAATCCTTTCTTAACTTATAAGGAAACGAGTTTTTTATTCATTGATTCGATTAAACGAAGAGTTAATAAGTCTTATAACGTTTAATTTATCATGCATTATATGTTGTTTATCCTTTCTTAACTCTTAAGGAAACATATTCTTTATTCAATGATTCGATTAAACGAAGAGATAATGAGTCTTTAGACATCGAATCTATCATGATTTATATGTTGTTTATCCTTTCTTAACTCATAAACAAACGAGTTCTTTATTCAATGATTCGATTAAACGAAGAGATAATGAGTCTTTGAACGTCAAATCTATCATGCATTATATGTTGTTTATCTTTTCTTAACTCATAAAGAAACGAGTTTTTTATTCAATTATTCGATTAAACGAAGAGATAATGACTCTTTAGATGTCGAATCTATCATGCATTATATATTGTTTATACTTTGTTAACTCAAAAGGAAAGGAGTTTTTTATTCATTGATTCTTTTAAACGAAGTGATAATGAGTCTTTAGACGTCGAATCTATCATGCATTATATGTTGTTTATCCTTTCTTAACTCATAAGGAAACCCAGTTCTTTATTCAATGATTCGATTAAATGAAGAGATAATAAGTCTTTAAACGTCGAATCTATCATGCATTATATGTTGTTTATCTTTTCTTAACTCATAAAGAAATGAGTTCTTTATTCAATTATTCGATTAAACAAAAAGATAATTACTCTTTAGAAGTCGAATCTATCATGCATTATATGTTGTTTACCCTTTCTTAACTCATAAAGAAGTGAATTTTTTATTTAATGATTCGATTAAACAAAGTGATAATAGTCCTTAGCCGTCGAATCTATTATGCATTTTATGTTGTTTATCCTTTCTTAACTCATAAGGAAACGAGTTCTTTATTCTTTGATTCGATTAAACAAAGAGTTTATAAGTCCTCTAACGTTTAATATATCATGCATTATATGTTGTTTATCCTTTCTTAACTCTTAAGGAAACATGTTCTTTATTCAATGATTCGTTTAAACGAAGAGATAATGAGTCTTTAGACATCGAATCTATCATGCATTATATTTGTTTATCCTTTCTTAACTCATAAACAAACGAGTTCTTTATTCAATGATTCGATTAAATGAAGAGATAATAAGTCTTTGAACGTCAAATCTGTCATGCATTATATGTTGTTTATCTTTTCATAACTCATAAAGAAATGAGTTTTTTATTCAATGATTTGATTAAACAAAGAGATAATGACTCTTTTGACATTGAATCTATCATGCATTATATATTGTTTATCTCTTCTTAACTCATAAGAAAACGAGTTCTTTATTCATTGATTCGATTAAACGAAGATTTAATAAATCTTCTAACATTTAATGTATCATGCATTATATGTTGTTTATCCTTTCTTAACTCTTAAGGAAACATGTTCTTTATTCAATGATTCGATTAAACGAAGAGGTCCTTAGACGTCGTATTTATCATGCATTATATGTTGTTTATCCTTTCTTAACTCATAAGGAAATGAGTTCTTTATTCATTGATTCGATTAAACAAAGAGATAATAAGTCTTCTAACGTCGAATCTATCATGCATTATATGTCGTTTATCCTTTCTTAACTCTTAAGTAAACATGTTCTTTATTCAATGATTCGATTTAACGAAGAGATGAGTCATTAGACATCGAATCTATCATGCATTATATGTTGTTTATCCTTTCTTAACTCATAAAGAAACGAGTTTTTTATTCAATGATTCGATTAAACAAAGAGATAAACACTTTAGATGTCGAATCAATCATGCATTATATACTGTTTATCCTTTCTTAACTCATAAGGAAAGGAGTTTTTTATTCAATGATTCTTTTAAACGAAGTGATAATGAGTCTTTAGACGTTGAATCTATCATGCATTATATGTTATTTATCCTTTCTTAACTCATAAGGAAACCCAGTTCTTTATTCAATGATTTGATTAAATGAAGAGATAATAAGCCTTTAAACGTCGAATCTATCATGCATTATATGTTGTTTATCTTTTCTTAACTCATAAAGAAATGAGTTCTTCATTCAATTATTCGATTAAACAAAAAGATAATTACTCATAAGATGTCGAATCTATCATGCATTATATGTTGTTTATCCTTTCTTAACTCATAAAGAAGTGAGTTTTTTATTTAATGATTTGATCAAACAAAGTGATAATAGTCCTTAGACGTCGAATCTATCATGCATTATATGTTGTTTATCCTTTCTTAACTCATAAGAAAACGAGTTCTTTATTCATTGATTCGATTAAACGAAGAGATAATAAGTCTTTGAACATCAAATCTATCATGCATTATATGTTGTTTATCTTTTCTTAACTCATAAAGAAACGAGTTTTTTATTCAATGATTCGATTAAACGAAGAGATAATGACTCTTTAGACGTCGAATCTATCATGCATTATATATTGTTTATCCTTTCTTAACTCATAAGAAAAGGAGTTTTTTATTCAATGATTCATTTAAACGAAGTGATAATGAGTCTTTAGACGTCGAATCTATCATGCATTATATATTGTTTATCCTTTCTTAACTCATAAGGAAACGAGTTCTTTATTCAATGATTCGATTAAATGAAGAGATAATAAGTCTTTAAATGTCGAATCTATCATGCATTATATGTTGTTTATCTTTTCTTAACTCAAAAAGAAATGAGTTCTTTATTCAATGATTCGATTAAACAAAGAGATAATTACTCTTTAGACGTCGAATCTATCATGCATTATATGTTGTTCATCCTTTCTTAACTCTTAAAGAAGTGAGTTTTTTATTCAATGATTCGATTAAACAAAGTGATAATAGTCCTTAGACGTCGAATCTATCATGCATTATATGTTGTTTATCCTTTCTTAACTCATAAGGAAACCCAGTTCTTTATTCAATGATTCGATTAAATGAAGAGATAATAAGTCTTTAAACGTCGAATCTATCATGTATTATATGTTGTTTATCTTTTCTTAACTCATAAAGAAATGAGTTCTTTATTCAATTATTCGATTAAACAAAAAGATAATTACTCTTTAGACGTCGAATCTATCATGCATTATATGTTGTTTCTCCTTTCTTAACTCATAAAGAAGTGAGTTTTTTATTTAATGATTCGATTAAACGAAGTGATAATAGTCCTTAGACATCGAATCTATCATGCATTATATGTTGTTTATCCTTTCTTAACTCATAAGGAAACGAGTTCTTTATTCATTGATTCGATTAAACGAAGAGTTAATAAGTCTTCTAACGTTTAATATATCATGCATTATATGTTGTTTATCCTTTCTTAACTCTTTAGGAAACATGTTCTTTATTCAATGATTCGATTAAACGAAGAGATAATGAGTCTTTAGACATCGAATCTATCATGCATTATATGTTGTTTATCCTTTCTTAACTCATAAACAAACGAGTTCTTTATTCAATGATTCGATTAGACGAAGAGATAATAAGTCTTTGAACGTCAAATCTATCATGCATTATATGTTGTTTATCTTTTCTTAACTCATAAAGAAATGAGTTTTTTATTTAATGATTCGATTAAACAAAGAGATAATGACTCTTTAGACATTGAATCTATCATGCATTATATATTGTTTATCCTATCTTAACTCATATGGAAAGGACTTTTTTATTCAACGATTCGGATTAAACGAAGTGTTAATGAGTCTTTAGACGACGAATCTATCATGCATTATATGTTGTTTATCCTTTCTTAACTCATAAGGAAACATGTTCTTTATTCAATGATTCGATTAAATGAAGATACAATGAGTACTTAGACATCGAATCTATCATGCATTATATGTTGTTTATCCCTTCTTAACTCATAAAGAAACGAGTTCTTTATTCAATGATTCGATTAAACGAAGAGATAATAAGTCTTTGAACGTCGAATCTATCATGCATTATATGTTGTTTATCTTTTCTTAACTCATAAAGTAACGAGTTTTTATTCAATGATTCGATTAAACAAAGAGATAATGACTCTTTAGACGTCGAATCTATCATGCATTATATATTGTTTATTCTTTCTATACTCATAAGAAAAGGAGTTTTTTATTCAATGATTCGTCTAAACGAAGTGATAATGAGTCTTTAAACGTCGAATTTATCATGCATTATATGTTGTTTATCCTTTCTTAACTCATAAGGAAACGAGTTCTTTATTGAATGATTCGATTAAATGAAGAGATAATAAGTCTTTAAACGTCGAATCTATCATGCATTATACGTTGTTTATCTTTTCTTAACTCATAAAGAAATGAGTTCTTTATTCAATTATTCGATAAAACAAAAAGATAATTACTCTTTAGACGTCGAATCTATCATGCATTATATGCTGGGATAAGTACGTGACTTTGGTGGAGTTCGCTTATAACAACAGTTATCATTCAAGCATTGGAATGCCCCCGTACGAAGCTCTGTATGGGCGAAAGTGTCGAACACTGCTCTTTTGGGATGAGGTTGGCGAGAGAAAAATCGAACAAGTAGAGCTTATCGAAGATGCGAAGGAAAAAATACAACTTATTCGAGACAGACTTAAGGCAGCGCAAGATCGACAGAAAAGCTATGCAGATAATAGGAGGCGCGATTTGGAGTTTAATGAAGGAGACAAAGCTTTTCTAAAAGTTTCTCCGTGGAAGGGCGTGTTGCGATTCCGCCGTCGAGGAAAGTTAAGTCCAAGGTATATTGGACCGTTTACGATCGTGCAAAGGATTGGTCGTGTCGCGTATCGACTTGAGCTACCATCTGAATTGTCAAAGATTCACGATGTCTTCCATGTCTCTATGCTTAGAAAATATGAACCAGATCCTTCGCACGTGCTCGAATATCCCCCAGTTGTATTAAAGGAGAATCTATCGTACGAAGTACAACCTGTTCAAATTGTAGATCGCCGAGAGAAAATGCTTCGTAATAAATCCATTCCTATGGTGAGAGTTCTATGGAGAAGTGATCGAATTGAAGAAGAAACGTGGGAACCAGAGTTAGTCATGCGTCAACAACATCCACATCTCTTTTCATCTCTAGGTACGTTTACGTTTCGAGGACGAAACTTTTTAGAGGAGGGGATACTTTATAATATCTTAGCCCAACTAGATTATTTTTTTTAGAAAGCCCAAAACCTATTTATTTATTTTTGGCCCAAGTTGCCCTAGATTTGTTTTTAGAGCCCAAAACCTATTTATTTATTTTTGGCCCAAGTTGCCCTAGATTTGTTTTTAGAGCCCAAAACCTATTTATTTATTTATTTGGCCCAAGTCCAGCCCACTTAAATGGCATAACATGAAAATAAGCCCAACCCATCCTAATAGCCTCAACACATATAAAAAAAAAATAAGAAAGAAGAGTACGGGAGAAGAAATCAAAAGAGGGGAAAGAAAAGAGTGAAGAGGAGAAACCCTTGTTGATCAAATTCTCCCTTACAACCCTCATCCTAGGTGGTTTCTAAGTTGTTTTGAGGTAAGTAATGTGTAAATTAAGCTTCCTTCCTCCATAATTTTGTAATTTTGTTGGATTTTTTCAAGTATTGACATAATTCGAAGCTACTGTTCGAACTAATTTTGACCTAGCTATTGTCCTCAGAAATTTGTAAACTCAATTTCTATACGTAGCTGAACTCGTTAGCTTTCCGTAGCCACCTGAAACGCCTCCATCCGATTTTTCTACAATTAGTTATGATTTTTCTCGTAAACTGCTGCTAGGTAATTCGCAGCTGCTGTTCGAACTGATTTTGACATAGCTACTGACCTCAGAAGTTTACAAACTCAATTTCTGTATGTAGCTGAACTTGTTAGCTTTCTGTAGCCACTTGAAACTCCTTAATTCGATCTTTCTACAATTAGTTATGATTTTTCTTGTAAACTGCCGCTAGCTGGAAAATTTCAGAATATTTATGCCGAATTCAAATTTATTTCCTATCGTTTTGTTTAAGAAATGATCTGAAACGGGTTATGTGAGATTGGGAGATGATGTTGAGGAGATACGGGCTGTTCTTATTTAATATCGACTCGCTCGAGCTCGATTAAGATTTATTTTGACAATGAAAGACGATGTTACCGCTAATGGTTAGTTATATTTGATTTGTCTTTAATTGCTCATCTCCTTTCTAGGTAAAGAACCGTCGACAAAGGGCAAAGGACCGACTTCAGATTCCGGAGAGAGTTAATCACTTCCTTGTGAGTTGATAATTCGGGAACGCCTTCTCTTGTGGGAAGTGTGGACCCTCGTTAAATTTGCATTCATTTTATTTTTAGTTAATTGATAAGAAAATTTTGGTAATGTGTTATGTGGTAAAGAGTATGATTGGCTCGATTGTTCTAGTTAGAGCCTGATTGGCCTAAGTTGGTCCATTGATTATCTTATATTATTTCATATGGGTATTGTTGATTTTAACTTATGTTGAAGAGCCTTGCCGGCTCGATATCTGATAGCCTTTATTGCGAATTATTTGCAGATTGATTTCTGGTTATTCTTGTGACTTGTGTGCCAATTAAGACTATGACTTGAATTGTTATTTATCTCATGATGCATATGTATACCTGGTACCAAGGTTAAGTAGCCCGAATTGGTCACGGTTCGGGTGAGTTGGAGCGACATTGATTAAGTAGCCCGAATTGTCGCGGTTCGGGTGAGTTAGAGTGACAATCAAGTTGCCCATGGCTTGGCAAACCCGGGTGAGTTAGATCTAACGGGGCACCTGTCCATTTGCCAAATACTCATACTTTGGAAGGTGATCGTTAGATGAATCAGTCTATTGTAGGCTCAGCCAACGTCACCTGTGTGGACATGCATGTCATATATGTTTATATATTTTCATTTCAAGTATTCACATCGATATTGAATTGTGAACTTTAGCATTTGGCATGTTGAGAAAGAACATTAATGTGCATTTTATCTAGAGTAATAGTGACGGGCTCGGACTGACTCTCGACGGAGAGATCATTTTGAGGAGGATATTGGCTACCCACGCGTCTTTTATGTGATAACATCTTGTTTGAACTAATTGTGTATTTGTAAATGCATTCATAGGTTGTATTTTTGTTAAGTTGTATATTAAGTAAACATAATAATTGATGTGGAACGAAATATTGGATTTTATGTTATGAACCGCGAGTGGGAGTACATGCTTCGTATAAGGGTTGGGGTGACTGGCTTATCACCTCACTGAGCTAGTGGTTTTGCTCACCCCCATCATTTCCTTCCTTTTCAGGCTATTGATATCGTTTTGGTTGGAGGTTTGCCTATCGTTTGCTCATCATTCGATCGGGGTTTTGGGTACTTTCTCTTTTATGTAAATTGACGGATCCATTGGCGAGATTGTATATTTTATATTTTGTGATCCCCCTTGATGTTCTTTTTGTACTTTCGCGATGTTATATCGCTCATGTATATTTTCTTCAAACTAAGTTACATCGTGGTATTTTGTACCTTTGTAAATCCTTGTTGATACTTTATGTAATGATGTCCTTGGGTTGTACCCGTAGTTATCAGTTGTTCAATTCTACAGGTACTTGATAGCAAGCCTTACGTTTTCTATAAACTTTGTGGAGTGGAGTGCACCCATTTCACGAAATTTATGGTTAACGTGGCGGTTGTCGCGTTCCGCCTGCGGGTTGGGGCGTGACATTGAACGTCTAATCTATCATGCATTATATGTTGTTTATCTTTTTTTAAATAATAAAGAAACGAGTTTTTTATTCAATGATTCGATTAAACAAAGAGATAATGACACTTTAGATGTCGAATCTATCATGCATTATATATTGTTTATCCTTTCTTAACTCAAAAGGAAAGGAGTTTTTTATTCAATGATTCTTTTAAACGAAGTGATAATGAGTCTTTAGACGTCGAATCTATCATCCATTATATGTTGTTTATCCTTTCTTAACTCATAAGGAAACCCAGTTCTTTATTCAATGATTTGATTAAATGAAGAGATAATAAGCCTTTAAATGTCGAATCTATCATGCATTATATGTTGTTTATCTTTTCTTAACTCGTAAAGAAATGAGTTCTTAATTCAATTATTTGATTAAACAAAAGGATAATTACTCATTAGACGTCGAATCTATCATGCATTATATGTTGTTTATCCTTTCTTAACTCATAAAGAAGTGAGTTTTTTATTTAATGATTCGATTAAACGAAGTGATAATAGTCCTTAGACGTCTAATCTATCATGCATTATATGTTGTTTATCATTTCTTAACTCATAAGGAAACGAGTTCTTTATTCAATGATTCGATTAAATGAAGAGATAATAAGTCTTTAAACGTCGAATCTATCATGCATTATATGTTATTTATCTTTTCTTAACTCAAAAATAAATGTGTTCTTTATTCAATGATTCGATTAAACAAAGAGATAATTACTCTTTAGACGTCGAATCTATCATGCATTATATGTTGTCTATCCTTTCTTAACTCATAAGGAAACGAGTTCTTTATTCATTGATTCGATTAAACAAAGAGATAATAAGTCTTCTAACGTCGAATCTATCATGCATTATATGTCGTTTATCCTTTCTTAACTCTTAAGTAAACATGTTCTTTATTCAATGATTCGATTTAACGAAGAGATGAGTCATTAGACATCGAATCTATCATGCATTATATGTTGTTTATCCTTTCTTAACTCATAAAGAAACGAGTTTTTTATTCAATGATTCGATTAAACAAAGAGATAAACACTTTAGATGTCGAATCAATCATGCATTATATACTATTTATCCTTTCTTAACTCATAAGGAAAGGAGTTTTTTATTCAATGATTCTTTTAAACGAAGTGATAATGAGTCTTTAGACGTTGAATCTATCATGCATTATATGTTATTTATCCTTTCTTAACTCATAAGGAAACCCAGTTCTTTATTCAATGATTCCATTAAATGAAGAGATAATAAGTCTTTAAACGTCGAATCTATCATGCATTATATGTTGTTTATCTTTTCTTAACTCATAAAGAAATGAGTTCTTCATTCAATTATTCGATTAAACAAAAAGATGATTACTCATAAATGTCGAATCTATCATGCATTATATGTTGTTTATCCTTTCTTAACTCATAAAGAAGTGAGTTTTTTATTTAATGATTTGATTAAACGAAGTGATAATAGTCCTTAGACGTCGAATCTATCATGCATTATATGTTGTTTATCCTTTCTTAACTCATAAGAAAACGAGTTCTTTATTCATTGATTCGATTAAACGATGAGTTAATAAGCCTTCTAACGTTTAATGTATCATGCATTATAAGTTGTTTATCCTTTCTTAACTCTTAAGGAAACAAGTTCTTTATTCAATGATTCAATTA
The DNA here is from genome assembly GCA_023678885.1 of Pogostemon cablin. NCBI lineage: Eukaryota > Viridiplantae > Streptophyta > Magnoliopsida > Lamiales > Lamiaceae > Pogostemon > Pogostemon cablin. The sequence continues at coordinate 29,095 of JAHCLQ010000813.1, forward strand.
AACGAAGAGATAATGAGTCTTTAGACATCGAATCTATCATGCATTATATGTTGTTTATCCTTTCTTAACTCATAAAGAAACGAGTTCTTTATTTAATGATTCGATTAAACGAAGAGATAATAAGACTTTGAACATCAAATCTGTCATGCATTATATGTTGTTTATCTTTTCTTAACTCATAAAGAAACGAGTTTTTTATTCAATGATTCGATTAAACGAAGAGATAATGACTCTTTAGACGTCGAATCTATCATGCATTATATATTGTTTATCCTTTCTTAACTCATAAGAAAAGGAGTTTTTTATTCAATGATTCGTTTAAACGAAGTGATAATGAGTCTTTAGACGTCGAATCTATCATGCATTATATATTGTTTATCCTTTCTTAACTCATAAGGAAACGAGTTCTTTATTCAATGATTCGATTAAATGAAGAGATAATAAGTCTTTAAATGTCGAATCTATCATGCATTATATGTTGTTTATCTTTTCTTAACTCAAAAAGAAATGAGTTCTTTATTCAATGATTCGATTAAACAAAGTGATAATTACTCTTTAGACGTCGAATCTATCATGCATTATATGTTGTTCATCCTTTCTTAACTCATAAAGAAGTGAGTTTTTTATTCAATGATTCGATTAAACAAAATGATAATAGTCCTTAGACGTCGAATCTATCATGCATTATATGTTGTTTATCCTTTCTTAACTCATAAGGAAACCCAGTTCTTTATTCAATGATTCGATTAAATGAAGAGATAATAAGTCTTTAACGTCGAATCTATCATGTATTATATGTTGTTTATCTTTTTTTAACTCATAAAGAAATGAGTTCTTTATTCAATTATTCGATTAAACAAAAGGATAATTATTCTTTAGACGTCGAATCTATCATGCATTATATGTTGTTTCTCCTTTCTTAACTCATAAAGAAGTGAGTTTTTTATTTAATGATTCGATTAAACGAAGTGATAATAATCCTTAGACATCGAATCTATCATGCATTATATGTTGTTTATCCTTTCTTAACTCATAAGGAAACATGTTCTTTATTCAATGATTCGATTAAACGAAGATACAATGAGTCCTTAGACATCGAATCTATCATGCATTATATGTTGTTTATCCTTTCTTAACTCATAAAGAAGTGAGTTTTTTATTTAATGATTTGATCAAACAAAGTGATAATAGTCCTTAGACGTCGAATCTATCATGCATTATATGTTGTTTATCCTTTCTTAACTCATAAGAAAACGAGTTCTTTATTCATTGATTCGATTAAACGAAGAGATAATAAGTCTTTGAACATCAAATCTATCATGCATTATATGTTGTTTATCTTTTCTTAACTCATAAAGAAACGAGTTTTTTATTCAATGATTCGATTAAACGAAGAGATAATGACTCTTTAGACGTTGAATCTATCATGCATTATATATTGTTTATCCTTTCTTAACTCATAAGAAAAGGAGTTTTTTATTCAATGATTCATTTAAACGAAGTGATAATGAGTCTTTAGACGTCGAATCTATCATGCATTATATATTGTTTATCCTTTCTTAACTCATAAGGAAACGAGTTCTTTATTCAATGATTCGATTAAATGAAGAGATAATAAGTCTTTAAATGTCGAATCTATCATGCACTATATGTTGTTTATCTTTTCTTAACTCAAAAAGAAATGAGTTCTTTATTCAATGATTCGATTAAACAAAGAGATAATTACTCTTTAGACGTCGAATCTATCATGCATTATATGTTGTTCATCCTTTCTTAACTCATAAAGAAGTGAGTTTTTTATTCAATGATTCGATTAAACAAAGTGATAATAGTCCTTAGACGTCGAATCTATTATGCATTATATGTTGTTTATCCTTTCTTAACTTATAAGGAAACCCAGTTCTTTATTCAATGATTCGATTAAATGAAGAGATAATAAGTCTTTAAACGTCGAATCTATCATGTATTATATGTTGTTTATCTTTTTTTAACTCATAAAGAAATGAGTTCTTTATTCAATTATTCGATTAAACAAAAGGATAATTATTCTTTAGACGTCGAATCTATCATGCATTATATGTTGTTTCTCCTTTCTGAACTCATAAAGAAGTGAGTTTTTTATTTAATGATTCGATTAAACGAAGTGATAATAATCCTTAGACATCGAATCTATCATGCATTATATGTTGTTTATCCTTTCTTAACTCATAAGGAAACGAGTTCTTTATTCATTGATTCGATTAAACAAAGAGTTAATAAGTCTTCTAACGTTTAATATATCATGCATTATATGTTGTTTATCCTTTCTTAACTCTTTAGGAAACATATTCTTTATTCAATGATTCGATTAAACGAAGAGATAATGAGTCTTTAGACATCGAATCTATCATGTATTATATGTTGTTTATCCTTTCTTAACTCATAAACAAACGAGTTCTTTATTCAATGATTCGATTAGACGAAGAGATAATAAGTCTTTGAACGTCAAATCTATCATGCATTATATGTTGTTTATCTTTTCTTAACTCATAAAGAAATGAGTTTTTTATTTAATGATTCGATTAAACAAAGAGATAATGACTCTTTAGACATTGAATCTATCATGCATTATATATTGTTTATCCTATCTTAACTCATATGGAAAGGACTTTTTTATTCAACGATTCGGATTAAATGAAGTGTTAATGAGTCTTTAGACGACGAATCTATCATACATTATATGTTGTTTATCCTTTCTTAACTCATAAGGAAACATGTTCTTTATTCAATGATTCGATTAAATGAAGATACAATGAGTCCTTAGACATCGAATCTATCATGCATTATATGTTGTTTATCCTTTCTTAACTCATAAAGAAACGAGTTCTTTATTCAATGATTCGATTAAACGAAGAGATAATAAGTCTTTGAACGTCGAATCTATCATGCATTATATGTTGTTTATCTTTTCTTTACTCATAAAGTAACGAGTTTTTATTCAATGATTCGATTAAACAAAGAGATAATGACTCTTTAGACGTCGAATCTATCATACATTATATATTGTTTATTCTTTCTATACTCATAAGAAAAGGAGTTTTTTATTCAATGATTCGTCTAAACGAAGTGATAATGAGTCTTTAAACGTCGAATTTATCATGCATTATATGTTGTTTATCCTTTCTTAACTCATAAGGAAACGAGTTCTTTATTGAATGATTCGATTAAATGAAGAGATAATAAGTCTTTAAACGTCGAATCTATCATGCATTATATGTTGTTTATCTTTTCTTAACTCAAAAAGAAATGAGTTCTTTATTCAATGATTCGATTAAACAAAGAGATAATTACTCTTTAGACGTCGAATCTATCATGCATTATATGTTGTTCATCCTTTCTTAACTCATAAAGAAGTGAGTTTTTTATTCAATGATTCGATTAAACAAAATGATAATAGTCCTTAGACGTCGAATCTATCATGCATTATATGTTGTTTATCCTTTCTTAACTCATAAGGAAACCCAGTTCTTTATTCAATGATTCGATTAAATGAAGAGATAATAAGTCTTTAAACGTCGAATCTATCATGTATTATATGTTGTTTATCTTTTTTTAACTCATAAAGAAATGAGTTCTTTATTCAATTATTCGATTAAACAAAAGGATAATTATTCTTTAGACGTCGAATCTATCATGCATTATATGTTGTTTCTCCTTTCTGAACTCATAAAGAAGTGAGTTTTTTATTTAATGATTCGATTAAACGAAGTGATAATAATCCTTAGACATCGAATCTATCATGCATTATATGTTGTTTATCCTTTCTTAACTCATAAGGAAACGAGTTCTTTATTCATTGATTCGATTAAACAAAGAGTTAATAAGTCTTCTAACGTTTAATATATCATGCATTATATGTTGTTTATCCTTTCTTAACTCTTTAGGAAACATATTCTTTATTCAATGATTCGATTAAACGAAGAGATAATGAGTCTTTAGACATCGAATCTATCATGTATTATATGTTGTTTATCCTTTCTTAACTCATAAACAAACGAGTTCTTTATTCAATGATTCGATTAGACGAAGAGATAATAAGTCTTTGAACGTCAAATCTATCATGCATTATATGTTGTTTATCTTTTCTTAACTCATAAAGAAATGAGTTTTTTATTTAATGATTCGATTAAACAAAGAGATAATGACTCTTTAGACATTGAATCTATCATGCATTATATATTGTTTATCCTATCTTAACTCATATGGAAAGGACTTTTTTATTCAACGATTCGGATTAAACGAAGTGTTAATGAGTCTTTAGACGACGAATCTATCATGCATTATATGTTGTTTATCCTTTCTTAACTCATAAGGAAACATGTTCTTTATTCAATGATTCGATTAAATGAAGATACAATGAGTCCTTAGACATCGAATCTATCATGCATTATATGTTGTTTATCCTTTCTTAACTCATAAAGAAACGAGTTCTTTATTCAATGATTCGATTAAACGAAGAGATAATAAGTCTTTGAACGTCGAATCTATCATGCATTATATGTTGTTTATCTTTTCTTTACTCATAAAGTAACGAGTTTTTATTCAATGATTCGATTAAACAAAGAGATAATGACTCTTTAGACGTCGAATCTATCATACATTATATATTGTTTATTCTTTCTATACTCATAAGAAAAGGAGTTTTTTATTCAATGATTCGTCTAAACGAAGTGATAATGAGTCTTTAAACGTCGAATTTATCATGCATTATATGTTGTTTATCCTTTCTTAACTCATAAGGAAACGAGTTCTTTATTGAATGATTCGATTAAATGAAGAGATAATAAGTCTTTAAACGTCGAATCTATCATGCATTATATGTTGTTTATCTTTTCTTAACTCATAAAGAAATGAGTTCTTTATTCAATTATTCGATAAAACAAAAAGATAATTACTCTTTAGACGTCGAATCTATCATGCATTATATGTTGTTTACCCTTTCTTAACTTATAAAGAAGTGAGTTTTTTATTTAATGATTCGATTAAACGAAGTGATAATAGTCCTTAAACGTCGAATCTATCATGCATTTTATGTTGTTTATCCTTTCTTAACTCATAAGAAAATGAGTTCTTTATTCATTGATTCGATTAAACGAAGAGTTTATAAGTCTTCTAGCGTTTAATATATCATGAATTATATGTTGTTTATCCTTTCTTAACTCTTAAGGAAACATGTTCTTTATTCAATGATTCGATTAAACGAAGAGATAATGAGTCTTTAGACATCGAATCTATCATGCATTATATGTTGTTTATCCTTTCTTAACTCATAAAGAAACGAGTTCTTTATTCAATAATTTGATTAAACGAAGAGATAATAAGTCTTTGAACGTCTAATCTATCATGCATTATATGTTGTTTATCTTTTCTTAAATCATAAAGAAACGAGTTTTTTATTCAATGATTCGATTAAACAAAGAGATAATGACACTTTAGATGTCGAATCTATCATGCATTATATATTGTTTATCCTTTCTTAACTCAAAAGGAAAGGAGTTTTTTATTCAATGATTCTTTTAAACGAAGTGATAATGAGTCTTTAGACATCGAATCTATCATCCATTATATGTTGTTTATCCTTTCTTAACTCATAAGGAAACCCAGTTCTTTATTCAATGATTTGATTAAATGAAGAGATAATAAGCCTTTAAATGTCGAATCTATCATGCATTATATGTTGTTTATCTTTTCTTAACTCGTAAAAAAATGAGTTCTTAATTCAATTATTTGATTAAACAAAAAGATAATTACTCATTAGACGTCGAATCTATCATTCATTATATGTTGTTTATCCTTTCTTAACTCATAAAGAAGTGAGTTTTTTATTTAATGATTCGATTAAACGAAGTGATAATAGTCCTTAGACGTCTAATCTATCATGCATTATATGTTGTTTATCATTTCTTAACTCATAAGGAAACGAGTTCTTTATTCAATGATTCGATTAAATGAAGAGGTAATAAGTCTTTAAACGTCGAATCTATCATGCATTATATGTTGTTTATCATTTCTTAACTCAAAAAGAAATGAGTTCTTTATACAATGATTCGATTAAACAAAGAGATAATTACTCTTTAGACGTCGAATCTATCATGCATTATATGTTGTCTATCCTTTCTTAACTCATAAAGAAGTGAGTTTTTTATTCAATGATTTGATTAAACAAAGTGATAATAGTCCTTAGACGTCGCATTTATCATGCATTATATGTTGTTTATCCTTTCTTAACTCATAAGGAAACGAGTTCTTTATTCATTGATTCGATTAAACAAAGAGATAATAAGTCTTCTAACGTCGAATCTATCATGCATTATATGTCGTTTATCCTTTCTTAACTCTTATGTAAACATGTTCTTTATTCAATGATTCGATTTAACGAAGAGATGAGTCATTAGACATCGAATCTATCATGCATTATATGTTGTTTATCCTTTCTTAACTCATAAAGAAACGAGTTTTTTATTCAATGATTCGATTAAACAAATAGATAAACACTTTAGATGTCGAATCAATCATGCATTATATACTATTTATCCTTTCTTAACTCATAAGGAAAGGAGTTTTTTATTCAATGATTCTTTTAAACGAAGTGATAATGAGTCTTTAGACGTTGAATCTATCATGCATTATATGTTATTTATCCTTTCTTAACTCATAAGGAAACCCAGTTCTTTATTCAATGATTCGATTAAATGAAGAGATAATAAGTCTTTAAACGTCGAATCTATCATGCATTATATGTTGTTTATCTTTTCTTAACTCATAAAGAAATGAGTTCTTCATTCAATTATTCGATTAAACAAAAAGATAATTACTCATAAATGTCGAATCTATCATGCATTATATGTTGTTTATCCTTTCTTAACTCATAAAGAAGTGAGTTTTTTATTCAATGATTCGATTAAACAAAGTGATAATAGTCCTTAGACGTCGAATCTATCATGCATTATATGTTGTTTATCCTTTCTTAACTCATAAGGAAACCCAGTTCTTTATTCAATGATTCGATTAAATGAAGAGATAATAAGTCTTTAACGTCGAATCTATCATGTATTATATGTTGTTTATCTTTTTTTAACTCATAAAGAAATGAGTTCTTTATTCAATTATTCGATTAAACAAAAGGATAATTATTCTTTAGACGTCGAATCTATCATGCATTATATGTTGTTTCTCCTTTCTTAACTCATAAAGAAGTGAGTTTTTTATTTAATGATTCGATTAAACGAAGTGATAATAGTCCTTAGACATCGAATCTATCATGCATTATATGTTGTTTATCCTTTCTTAACTCATAAGGAAACGAGTTCTTTATTCATTGATTCGATTAAACAAAGAGATAATAAGTCTTCTAACGTCGAATCTATCATGCATTATATGTCGTTTATCCTTTCTTAACTCTTATGTAAACATGTTCTTTATTCAATGATTCGATTTAACGAAGAGATGAGTCATTAGACATCGAATCTATCATGCATTATATGTTGTTTATCCTTTCTTAACTCATAAAGAAACGAGTTTTTTATTCAATGATTCGATTAAACAAATAGATAAACACTTTAGATGTCGAATCAATCATGCATTATATACTATTTATCCTTTCTTAACTCATAAGGAAAGGAGTTTTTTATTCAATGATTCTTTTAAACGAAGTGATAATGAGTCTTTAGACGTTGAATCTATCATGCATTATATGTTATTTATCCTTTCTTAACTCATAAGGAAACCCAGTTCTTTATTCAATGATTCGATTAAATGAAGAGATAATAAGTCTTTAAACGTCGAATCTATCATGCATTATATGTTGTTTATCTTTTCTTAACTCATAAAGAAATGAGTTCTTCATTCAATTATTCGATTAAACAAAAAGATAATTACTCATAAATGTCGAATCTATCATGCATTATATGTTGTTTCTCCTTTCTTAACTCATAAAGAAGTGAGTTTTTTATTCAATGATTCGATTAAACAAAATGATAATAATCCTTAGACATCGAATCTATCATGCATTATATGTTGTTTATCCTTTCTTAACTCATAAGGAAACATGTTCTTTATTCAATGATTCGATTAAACGAAGATACAATGAGTCCTTAGACATCGAATCTATCATGCATTATATGTTGTTTATCCTTTCTTAACTCATAAAGAAGTGAGTTTTTTATTTAATGATTTGATCAAACAAAGTGATAATAGTCCTTAGACGTCGAATCTATCATGCATTATATGTTGTTTATCCTTTCTTAACTCATAAGAAAACGAGTTCTTTATTCATTGATTCGATTAAACGAAGAGATAATAAGTCTTTGAACATCAAATCTATCATGCATTATATGTTGTTTATCTTTTCTTAACTCATAAAGAAACGAGTTTTTTATTCAATGATTCGATTAAACGAAGAGATAATGACTCTTTAGACGTTGAATCTATCATGCATTATATATTGTTTATCCTTTCTTAACTCATAAGAAAAGGAGTTTTTTATTCAATGATTCATTTAAACGAAGTGATAATGAGTCTTTAGACGTCGAATCTATCATGCATTATATATTGTTTATCCTTTCTTAACTCATAAGGAAACGAGTTCTTTATTCAATGATTCGATTAAATGAAGAGATAATAAGTCTTTAAATGTCGAATCTATCATGCACTATATGTTGTTTATCTTTTCTTAACTCAAAAAGAAATGAGTTCTTTATTCAATGATTCGATTAAACAAAGAGATAATTACTCTTTAGACGTCGAATCTATCATGCATTATATGTTGTTCATCCTTTCTTAACTCATAAAGAAGTGAGTTTTTTATTCAATGATTCGATTAAACAAAATGATAATAGTCCTTAGACGTCGAATCTATCATGCATTATATGTTGTTTATACTTTCTTAACTCATAAGGAAACCCAGTTCTTTATTCAATGATTCGATTAAATGAAGAGATAATAAGTCTTTAAACGTCGAATCTATCATGTATTATATGTTGTTTATCTTTTTTTAACTCATAAAGAAATGAGTTCTTTATTCAATTATTCGATTAAACAAAAGGATAATTATTCTTTAGACGTCGAATCTATCATGCATTATATGTTGTTTCTCCTTTCTGAACTCATAAAGAAGTGAGTTTTTTATTTAATGATTCGATTAAACGAAGTGATAATAATCCTTAGACATCGAATCTATCATGCATTATATGTTGTTTATCCTTTCTTAACTCATAAGGAAACGAGTTCTTTATTCATTGATTCGATTAAACAAAGAGTTAATAAGTCTTCTAACGTTTAATATATCATGCATTATATGTTGTTTATCCTTTCTTAACTCTTTAGGAAACATATTCTTTATTCAATGATTCGATTAAACGAAGAGATAATGAGTCTTTAGACATCGAATCTATCATGTATTATATGTTGTTTATCCTTTCTTAACTCATAAACAAACGAGTTCTTTATTCAATGATTCGATTAGACGAAGAGATAATAAGTCTTTGAACGTCAAATCTATCATGCATTATATGTTGTTTATCTTTTCTTAACTCATAAAGAAATGAGTTTTTTATTTAATGATTCGATTAAACAAAGAGATAATGACTCTTTAGACATTGAATCTATCATGCATTATATATTGTTTATCCTATCTTAACTCATATGGAAAGGACTTTTTTATTCAACGATTCGGATTAAACGAAGTGTTAATGAGTCTTTAGACGACGAATCTATCATGCATTATATGTTGTTTATCCTTTCTTAACTCATAAGGAAACATGTTCTTTATTCAATGATTCGATTAAATGAAGATACAATGAGTCCTTAGACATCGAATCTATCATGCATTATATGTTGTTTATCCTTTCTTAACTCATAAAGAAACGAGTTCTTTATTCAATGATTCGATTAAACGAAGAGATAATAAGTCTTTGAACGTCGAATCTATCATGCATTATATGTTGTTTATCTTTTCTTTACTCATAAAGTAACGAGTTTTTATTCAATGATTCGATTAAACAAAGAGATAATGACTCTTTAGACGTCGAATCTATCATACATTATATATTGTTTATTCTTTCTATACTCATAAGAAAAGGAGTTTTTTATTCAATGATTCGTCTAAACGAAGTGATAATGAGTCTTTAAACGTCGAATTTATCATGCATTATATGTTGTTTATCCTTTCTTAACTCATAAGGAAACGAGTTCTTTATTGAATGATTCGATTAAATGAAGAGATAATAAGTCTTTAAACGTCGAATCTATCATGCATTATATGTTGTTTATCTTTTCTTAACTCATAAAGAAATGAGTTCTTTATTCAATTATTCGATAAAACAAAAAGATAATTACTCTTTAGACGTCGAATCTATCATGCATTATATGTTGTTTACCCTTTCTTAACTTATAAAGAAGTGAGTTTTTTATTTAATGATTCGATTAAACGAAGTGATAATAGTCCTTAAACGTCGAATCTATCATGCATTTTATGTTGTTTATCCTTTCTTAACTCATAAGAAAATGAGTTCTTTATTCATTGATTCGATTAAACGAAGAGTTTATAAGTCTTCTAGCGTTTAATATATCATGAATTATATGTTGTTTATCCTTTCTTAACTCTTAAGGAAACATGTTCTTTATTCAATGATTCGATTAAACGAAGAGATAATGAGTCTTTAGACATCGAATCTATCATGCATTATATGTTGTTTATCCTTTCTTAACTCATAAAGAAACGAGTTCTTTATTCAATAATTTGATTAAACGAAGAGATAATAAGTCTTTGAACGTCTAATCTATCATGCATTATATGTTGTTTATCTTTTCTTAAATCATAAAGAAACGAGTTTTTTATTCAATGATTCGATTAAACAAAGAGATAATGACACTTTAGATGTCGAATCTATCATGCATTATATATTGTTTATCCTTTCTTAATTCAAAAGGAAAGGAGTTTTTTATTCAATGATTCTTTTAAACGAAGTGATAATGAGTCTTTAGACATCGAATCTATCATCCATTATATGTTGTTTATCCTTTCTTAACTCATAAGGAAACCCAGTTCTTTATTCAATGATTTGATTAAATGAAGAGATAATAACCCTTTAAATGTCGAATCTATCATGCATTATATGTTGTTTATCTTTTCTTAACTCGTAAAAAAATGAGTTCTTAATTCAATTATTTGATTAAACAAAAAGATAATTACTCATTAGACGTCGAATCTATCATGCATTATATGTTGTTTATCCTTTCTTAACTCATAAAGAAGTGAGTTTTTTATTTAATGATTCGATTAAACGAAGTGATAATAGTCCTTAGACGTCTAATCTATCATGCATTATATGTTGTTTATCATTTCTTAACTCATAAGGAAACGAGTTCTTTATTCAATGATTCGATTAAATGAAGAGGTAATAAGTCTTTAAACGTCGAATCTATCATGCATTATATGTTGTTTATCATTTCTTAACTCAAAAAGAAATGAGTTCTTTATACAATGATTCGATTAAACAAAGAGATAATTACTCTTTAGACGTCGAATCTATCATGCATTATATGTTGTCTATCCTTTCTTAACTCATAAAGAAGTGAGTTTTTTATTCAATGATTTGATTAAACAAAGTGATAATAGTCCTTAGACGTCGCATTTATCATGCATTATATGTTGTTTATCCTTTCTTAACTCATAAGGAAACGAGTTCTTTATTCATTGATTCGATTAAACAAAGAGATAATAAGTCTTCTAACGTCGAATCTATCATGCATTATATGTCGTTTATCCTTTCTTAACTCTTATGTAAACATGTTCTTTATTCAATGATTCGATTTAACGAAGAGATGAGTCATTAGACATCGAATCTATCATGCATTATATGTTGTTTATCCTTTCTTAACTCATAAAGAAACGAGTTTTTTATTCAATGATTCGATTAAACAAATAGATAAACACTTTAGATGTCGAATCAATCATGCATTATATACTATTTATCCTTTCTTAACTCATAAGGAAAGTAGTTTTTTATTCAATGATTCTTTTAAACGAAGTGATAATGAGTCTTTAGACGTTGAATCTATCATGCATTATATGTTATTTATCCTTTCTTAACTCATAAGGAAACCCAGTTCTTTATTCAATGATTCGATTAAATGAAGAGATAATAAGTCTTTAAACGTCGAATCTATCATGCATTATATGTTGTTTATCTTTTCTTAACTCATAAAGAAATGAGTTCTTCATTCAATTATTCGATTAAACAAAAAGACAATTACTCATAAATGTCGAATCTATCATGCATTATATGTTGTTTATCCTTTCTTAACTCATAAAGAAGTGAGTTTTTTATTTAATGATTTGATTAAACGAAGTGATAATAGTCCATAGACGTCGAATCTATCATGCATTATATGTTGTTTATCCTTTCTTAACTCATAAGAAAACGAGTTCTTTATTCATTGATTCGATTAAACGATGAGTTAATAAGCCTTCTAACGTTTAATTTATCATGCATTATAAGTTGTTTATCCTTTCTTAACTCTTAAGGAAACAAGTTCTTTATTCAATGATTCAATTAAACGAAGAGATAATGAGTCTTTAGACATCGAATCTATCATGCATTATATGTTGTTTATCCTTTCTTAACTCATAAAGAAACGAGTTCTTTATTTAATGATTCGATTAAACTAAGAGATAATAAGTCTTTGAACATCAAATATGTCATGCATTATATGTTGTTTATCTTTTCTTAACTCATAATGAAACGAGTTTTTTATCCAATGATTCGATTAAACGAAGAGATAATGACTCTTTAGACGTCGAATCTATCATGCATTATATATTGTTTATCCTTTCTTAACTCATAAGAAAAGGAGTTTTTTATTCAATGATTCGTTTAAACGAAGTGATAATGAGTCTTTAGACGTCGAATCTATCATGCATTATATATTGTTTATCCTTTCTTAACTCATAAGGAAACGAGTTCTTTATTCAATGATTCGATTAAATGAAGAGATAATAAGTCTTTAAATGTCGAATCTATCATGCATTATATGTTGTTTATCTTTTCTTAACTAAAAAAGAAATGAGTTCTTTATTCAATGATTCGATTAAACAAAGTGATAATTACTCTTTAGACGTCGAATCTATCATGCATTATATGTTGTTCATCCTTTCTTAACTCATAAAGAAGTGAGTTTTTTATTCAATGATTCGATTAAACAAAATGATAATAGTCCTTAGACGTCGAATCTATCATGCATTATATGTTGTTTATCCTTTCTTAACTCATAAGGAAACCCAGTTCTTTATTCAATTATTCGATTAAATGAAGAGATAATAAGTCTTTAACGTCGAATCTATCATGTATTATATGTTGTTTATCTTTTTTTAACTCATAAAGAAATGAGTTCTTTATTCAATTATTCGATTAAACAAAAGGATAATTATTCTTTAGACGTCGAATCTATCATGCATTATATGTTGTTTCTCCTTTCTTAACTCATAAAGAAGTGAGTTTTTTATTTAATGATTCGATTAAACGAAGTGATAATAATCCTTAGACATCGAATCTATCATGCATTATATGTTGTTTATCCTTTCTTAACTCATAAGGAAACATGTTCTTTATTCAATGATTCGATTAAACGAAGATACAATGAGTCCTTAGACATCGAATCTATCATGCATTATATGTTGTTTATCCTTTCTTAACTCATAAAGAAGTGAGTTTTTTATTTAATGATTTGATCAAACAAAGTGATAATAGTCCTTAGACGTCGAATCTATCATGCATTATATGTTGTTTATCCTTTCTTAACTCATAAGAAAACGAGTTCTTTATTCATTGATTCGATTAAACGAAGAGATAATAAGTCTTTGAACATCAAATCTATCATGCATTATATGTTGTTTATCTTTTCTTAACTCATAAAGAAACGAGTTTTTTATTCAATGACTCGATTAAACGAAGAGATAATGACTCTTTAGACGTCGAATCTATCATGCATTATATATTGTTTATCCTTTCTTAACTCATAAGAAAAGGAGTTTTTTATTCAATGATTCATTTAAACGAAGTGATAATGAGTCTTTAGACGTCGAATCTATCATGCATTATATATTGTTTATCCTTTCTTAACTCATAAGGAAACGAGTTCTTTATTCAATGATTCGATTAAATGAAGAGATAATAAGTCTTTAAATGTCGAATCTATCATGCATTATATGTTGTTTATCTTTTCTTAACTCAAAAAGAAATGAGTTCTTTATTCAATGATTCGATTAAACAAAGAGATAATTACTCTTTAGACGTCGAATCTATCATGCATTATATGTTGTTCATCCTTTCTTAACTCATAAAGAAGTGAGTTTTTTATTCAATGATTCGATTAAACAAAATGATAATAGTCCTTAGACGTCGAATCTATCATGCATTATATGTTGTTTATCCTTTCTTAACTCATAAGGAAACCCAGTTCTTTATTCAATGATTCAATTAAATGAAGAGATAATACGTCTTTAAACGTCGAATCTATCATGTATTATATGTTGTTTATCTTTTTTTAACTCATAAAGAAATGAGTTCTTTATTCAATTATTCGATTAAACAAAAGGATAATTATTCTTTAGACGTCGAATCTATCATGCATTATATGTTGTTTCTCCTTTCTGAACTCATAAAGAAGTGAGTTTTTTATTTAATGATTCGATTAAACGAAGTGATAATAATCCTTAGACATCGAATCTATCATGCATTATATGTTGTTTATCCTTTCTTAACTCATAAGGAAACGAGTTCTTTATTCATTGATTCGATTAAACAAAGAGTTAATAAGTCTTCTAACGTTTAATATATCATGCGTTATATGTTGTTTATCCTTTCTTAACTCTTTAGGAAACATATTCTTTATTCAATGATTCGATTAAAAGAAGAGATAATGAGTCTTTAGACATCGAATCTATCATGTATTATATGTTGTTTATCCTTTCTTAACTCATAAACAAACGAGTTCTTTATTCAATGATTCGATTAGACGAAGAGATAATAAGTCTTTGAACGTCAAATCTATCATGCATTATATGTTGTTTATCTTTTCTTAACTCATAAAGAAATGAGTTTTTTATTTAATGATTCGATTAAACAAAGAGATAATGACTCTTTAGACATTGAATCTATCATGCATTATATATTGTTTATCCTATCTTAACTCATATGGAAAGGACTTTTTTATTCAACGATTCGGATTAAACGAAGTGTTAATGAGTCTTTAGACGACGAATCTATCATGCATTATATGTTGTTTATCCTTTCTTAACTCATAAGGAAACATGTTCTTTATTCAATGATTCGATTAAATGAAGATACAATGAGTCCTTAGACATCGAATCTATCATGCATTATATGTTGTTTATCCTTTCTTAACTCATAAAGAAACGAGTTCTTTATTCAATGATTCGATTAAACGAAGAGATAATAAGTCTTTGAACGTCGAATCTATCATGCATTATATGTTGTTTATCTTTTCTTAACTCATAAAGTAACGAGTTTTTATTCAATGATTCGATTAAACAAAGAGATAATGACTCTTTAGACGTCGAATCTATCATACATTATATATTGTTTATTCTTTCTATACTCATAAGAAAAGGAGTTTTTTATTCAATGATTCGTCTAAACGAAGTGATAATGAGTCTTTAAACATCGAATTTATCATGCATTATATGTTGTTTATCCTTTCTTAACTCATAAGGAAACAAGTTCTTTATTGAATGATTCGATTAAATGAAGAGATAATAAGTCTTTAAACGTCGAATCTATCATGCATTATATGTTGTTTATCTTTTCTTAACTCATAAAGAAATGAGTTCTTTATTTAATTATTCGATAAAACAAAAAGATAATTACTCTTTAGACGTCGAATCTATCATGCATTATATGTTGTTTACCCTTTCTTAACTTATAAAGAAGTGAGTTTTTTATTTAATGATTCGATTAAACGAAGTGATAATAGTCCTTAAACGTCGAATCTATCATGCATTTTATGTTGTTTATCCTTTCTTAACTCATAAGAAAATGAGTTCTTTATTCATTGATTCGATTAAACGAAGAGTTTATAAGTCTTCTAGCGTTTAATATATCATGCATTATATGTTGTTTATCCTTTCTTAACTCTTAAGGAAACATGTTCTTTATTCAATGATTCGATTAAACGAAGAGATAATGAGTCTTTAGACATCGAATCTATCATGCATTATATGTTGTTTATCCTTTCTTAACTCATAAAGAAACGAGTTCTTTATTCAATAATTTGATTAAACGAAGAGATAATAAGTCTTTGAACGTCTAATCTATCATGCATTATATGTTGTTTATCTTTTCTTAAATCATAAAGAAACGAGTTTTTTATTCAATGATTCGATTAAACAAAGAGATAATGACACTTTAGATGTCGAATCTATCATGCATTATATATTGTTTATCCTTTCTTAACTCAAAAGGAAAGGAGTTTTTTATTCAATGATTCTTTTAAACGAAGTGATAATGAGTCTTTAGACATCGAATCTATCATCCATTATATGTTGTTTATCCTTTCTTAACTCGTAAGGAAACCCAGTTCTTTATTCAATGATTTGATTAAATGAAGTGATAATAAGCCTTTAAATGTTGAATCTATCATGCATTATATGTTGTTTATCTTTTCTTAACTCGTAAAGAAATGAGTTCTTAATTCAATTATTTGATTAAACAAAAAGATAATTACTCATTAGACGTCGAATCTATCATGTATTATATGTTGTTTATCCTTTCTTAACTCATAAAGAAGTGAGTTTTTTATTTAATGATTCGATTAAACGAAGTGATAATAGTCCTTAGACGTCTAATCTATCATGCATTATATGTTGTTTATCCTTTCTTAACTCATAAGGAAACGAGTTCTTTATTCAATGATTCGATTAAATGAAGAGATAATAAGTCTTTAAACGTCGAATCTATCATGCATTATATGTTGTTTATCATTTCTTAACTCAAAAAGAAATGAGTTCTTTATACAATGATTCGATTAAACAAAGAGATAATTACTCTTTAGACGTCGAATCTATCATGCATTATATGTTGTCTATCCTTTCTTAACTCATAAAGAAGTGAGTTTTTTATTCAATGATTTGATTAAACAAAGTGATAATAGTCCTTAGACGTCGCATTTATCATGCATTATATGTTGTTTATCCTTTCTTAACTCATAAGGAAACGAGTTCTTTATTCATTGATTCGATTAAACAAAGAGATAATAAATCTTCTAACGTCGAATCTATCATGCATTATATGTCGTTTATCCTTTCTTAACTCTTATGTAAACATGTTCTTTATTCAATGATTCGATTTAACGAAGAGATGAGTCATTAGACATCGAATCTATCATGCATTATATGTTGTTTATCCTTTCTTAACTCATAAAGAAACGAGTTTTTTATTCAATGATTCGATTAAACAAATAGATAAACACTTTAGATGTCGAATCAATCATGCATTATATACTATTTATCCTTTCTTAACTCATAAGGAAAGGAGTTTTTTATTCAATGATTCTTTTAAACGAAGTGATAATGAGTCTTTAGACGTTGAATCTATCATGCATTATATGTTATTTATCCTCTCTTAACTCATAAGGAAACCCAGTTCTTTATTCAATGATTCGATTAAATGAAGAGATAATAAGTCTTTAAACGTCGAATCTATCATGCATTATATGTTGTTTATCTTTTCTTAACTCATAAAGAAATGAGTTCTTCATTCAATTATTCGATTAAACAAAAAGATAATTACTCATAAATGTCGAATCTATCATGCATTATATGTTGTTTATCCTTTCTTAACTCATAAATAAGTGAGTTTTTTATTTAATGATTTGATTAAACGAAGTGATAATAGTCCATAGACGTCGAATCTATCATGCATTATATGTTGTTTATCCTTTCTTAACTCATAAGAAAACGAGTTCTTTATTCATTGATTCGATTAAACGATGAGTTAATAAGCCTTCTAACGTTTAATGTATCATGCATTATAAGTTGTTTATCCTTTCTTAACTCTTAAGGAAACAAGTTCTTTATTCAATGATTCAATTAAACGAAGAGATAATGAGTCTTTAGACATCGAATCTATCATGCATTATATGTTGTTTATCCTTTCTTAACTCATAAAGAAACGAGTTCTTTATTTAATGATTCGATTAAACGAAGAGATAATAAGTCTTTGAACATCAAATCTGTCATGCATTATATGTTGTTTATCTTTTCTTAACTCATAAAGAAACGAGTTTTTTATTCAATGATTCGATTAAACGAAGAGATAATGACTCTTTAGACGTCGAATCTATCATGCATTATATATTGTTTATCCTTTCTTAACTCATAAGAAAAGGAGTTTTTCATTCAATGATTCGTTTAAACGAAGTGATAATGAGTCTTTAGACGTCGAATCTATCATGCATTATATATTGTTTATCCTTTCTTAACTCATAAGAAAACGAGTTCTTTATTCAATGATTCGATTAAATGAAGAGATAATAAGTCTTTAAATGTCGAATCTATTATGCATTATATGTTGTTTATCTTTTCTTAACTCAAAAAGAAATGAGTTCTTTATTCAATGATTTGATTAAACAAAGTGATAATTACTCTTTAGACGTCGAATCTATCATGCATTATATGTTGTTCATCCTTTCTTAACTCATAAAGAAGTGAGTTTTTTATTCAATGATTCGATTAAACAAAGTGATAATAGTCCTTAGACGTCGAATCTATCATGCATTATATGTTGTTTATCCTTTCTTAACTCATAAGGAAACCCAGTTCTTTATTCAATGATTCGATTAAATGAAGAGATAATAAGTCTTTAACGTCGAATCTATCATGTATTATATGTTGTTTATCTTTTCTTAACTCATAAAGAAATGAGTTCTTTATTCAATTATTCGATTAAACAAAAGGATAATTATTCTTTAGACGTCGAATCTATCATGCATTATATGTTGTTTCTCCTTTCTTAACTCATAAAGAAGTGAGTTTTTTATTTAATGATTCGATTAAACGAAGTGATAATAGTCCTTAGACATCGAATCTATCATGCATTATATGTTGTTTATCCTTTCTTAACTCATAAGGAAACGAGTTCTTTATTCATTGATTCGATTAAACAAAGAGTTAATAAGTCTTCTAACGTTTAATATATCATGCATTATATGTTGTTTATCCTTTCTTAACTCTTTAGGAAACATGTTCTTTATTCAATGATTCGATTAAACGAAGAGATAATGAGTCTTTAGACATCGAATCTATCATGCATTATATGTTGTTTATCCTTTCTTAACTCATAAACAAACGAGTTCTTTATTCAATGATTCGATTAGACGAAGAGATAATAAGTCTTTGAACGTCAAATCTATCATGCATTATATGTTGTTTATCTTTTCTTAACTCATAAAGAAATGAGCTTTTTATTTAATGATTCGATTAAACAAAGAGATAATGACTCTTTAGACATTGAATCTATCATGCATTATATATTGTTTATCCTATCTTAACTCATATGGAAAGGACTTTTTTATTCAACGATTCGGATTAAACGAAGTGTTAATGAGTCTTTAGACGATGAATCTATCATGCATTATATGTTGTTTATCCTTTCTTAACTCATAAGGAAACATGTTCTTTATTCAATGATTCGATTAAACGAAGATATAATGAGTCCTTAGACATCGAATCTATCATGCATTATATGTTGTTTATCCTTTCTTAACTCATAAAGAAACGAGTTCTTTATTCAATGATTCGATTAAACGAAGAGATAATAAGTCTTTGAACGTCGAATCTATCATGCATTATATGTTGTTTATCTTTTCTTTACTCATAAAGTAACGAGTTTTTATTCAATGATTCGATTAAACAAAGAGATAATGACTCTTTAGACGTCGAATCTATCATACATTATATATTGTTTATTCTTTCTATACTCATAAGAAAAGGAGTTTTTTATTCAATGATTCGTCTAAACGAAGTGATAATGAGTCTTTAAACGTCGAATTTATCATGCATTATATGTTGTTTATCCTTTCTTAACTCATAAGGAAACGAGTTCTTTATTGAATGATTCGATTAAATGAAGAGATAATAAGTCTTTAAACGTGGAATCTATCATGCATTATATGTTGTTTATCTTTTCTTAACTCATAAAGAAATGAGTTCTTTATTCAATTATTCGATAAAACAAAAAGATAATTACTCTTTAGACGTCGAATCTATCATGCATTATATGTTGTTTACCCTTTCTTAACTTATAAAGAAGTGAGTTTTTTATTTAATGATTCGATTAAACGAAGTGATAATAGTCCTTAAACGTCGAATCTATCATGCATTTTATGTTGTTTATCCTTTCTTAACTCATAAGAAAATGAGTTCTTTATTCATTGATTCGATTAACCGAAGAGTTTATAAGTCTTCTAGCGTTTAATATATCATGCATTATATGTTGTTTATCCTTTCTTAACTCTTAAGGAAACATGTTTTTTATTCAATGATTCGATTAAACGAAGAGATAATGAGTCTTTAGACATCGAATCTATCATGCATTATATGTTGTTTATCCTTTCTTAACTCATAAAGAAACGAGTTCTTTATTCAATAATTTGATTAAACGAAGAGATAATAAGTCTTTGAACGTCTAATCTATCATGCATTATATGTTGTTTATCTTTTCTTAATTCATAAAGAAACGAGTTTTTTATTCAATGATTCGATTAAACAAAGAGATAATGACACTTTAGATGTCGAATCTATCATGCATTATATATTGTTTATCCTTTCTTAACTCAAAAGGAAAAGAGTTTTTTATTCAATGATTCTTTTAAACGAAGTGATAATGAGTCTTTAGACTTCGAATCTATCATCCATTATATGTTGTTTATCCTTTCTTAACTCATAAGGAAACCCAGTTCTTTATTCAATGATTTGATTAAATGAAGAGATAATAAGCCTTTAAATGTCGAATCTATCATGCATTATATGTTGTTTATCTTTTCTTAACTCGTAAAGAAATGAGTTCTTAATTCAATTATTTGATTAAACAAAAAGATAATTACTCATTAGACGTCGAATCTATCATGCATTATATGTTGTTTATCCTTTCTTAACTCATAAAGAAGTGAGTTTTTTATTTAATTATTCGATTAAACGAAGTGATAATAGTCCTTAGACGTCTAATCTATCATGCATTATATGTTGTCTATCCTTTCTTAACTCATAAGGAAACGAGTTCTTTATTCATTGATTCGATTAAACAAAGATATAATAAGTCTTCTAACGTCGAATCTATCATGCATTATATGTCGTTTATCCTTTCTTAACTCTTAAGTAAACATGTTCTTTATTCAATGATTCGATTTAACGAAGAGATGAGTCATTAGACATCGAATCTATCATGCATTATATGTTGTTTATCCTTTCTTAACTCATAAAGAAACGAGTTTTTTATTCAATGATTTGATTAAACAAATAGATAAACACTTTAGATGTCGAATCAATCATGCATTATATACTATTTATCCTTTCTTAACTCATAAGGAAAGGAGTTTTTTATTCAATGATTCTATTAAACGAAGTGATAATGAGTCTTTAGACGTTGAATCTATCATGCATTATATGTTATTTATCCTTTCTTAACTCATAAGGAAACCCAGTTCTTTATTCAATGATTCGATTAAATGAAGAGATAATAAGTCTTTAAACGTCGAATCTATCATGCATTATATGTTGTTTATCTTTTCTTAACTCATAAAGAAATGAGTTCTTCATTCAATTATTCGATTAAACAAAAAGATAATTACTCATAAATGTCGAATCTATCATGCATTATATGTTGTTTATCCTTTCTTAACTCATAAAGAAGTGAGTTTTTTATTTAATGATTTGATTAAATGAAGTGATAATAGTCCATAGACGTCGAATCTATCATGCATTATATGTTGTTTATCCTTTCTTAACTCATAAGAAAACGAGTTCTTTATTCATTGATTCGATTAAACGATGAGTTAATAAGCCTTCTAACGTTTAATGTATCATGCATTATAAGTTGTTTATCCTTTCTTAACTCTTAAGGAAACAAGTTCTTTATTCAATGATTCAATTAAACGAAAAGATAATGAGTCTTTAGACATCGAATCTATCATGCATTATATGTTGTTTTTCCTTTCTTAACTCATAAAGAAACGAGTTCTTTATTTAATGATTCGATTAAACGAAGAGATAATAAGTCTTTGAACATCAAATCTGTCATGCATTATATGTTGTTTATCTTTTCTTAACTCATAAAGAAACGAGTTTTTTATTCAATGATTCGATTAAACGAAGAGATAATGACTCTTTAGACGTCGAATCTATCATGCATTATATATTGTTTATCCTTTCTTAACTCATAAGAAAAGGAGTTTTTTATTCAATGATTCGTTTAAACGAAGTGATAATGAGTCTTTAGACGTCGAATCTATCATGCATTATATATTGTTTATCCTTTCTTAACTCATAAGGAAACGAGTTCTTTATTCAATGATTCGATTAAATGAAGAGATAATAAGTCTTTAAATGTCGAATCTATCATGCATTATATGTTGTTTATCTTTTCTTAACTCAAAAAGAAATGAGTTCTTTATTCAATGATTCGATTAAACAAAGTGATAATTACTCTTTAGACGTCGAATCTATCATGCATTATATGTTGTTCATCCTTTCTTAACTCATAAAGAAGTGATTTTTTTATTCAATGATTCGATTAAACAAAATGATAATAGTCCTTAGACGTCGAATCTATCATGCATTATATGTTGTTTATCCTTTCTTAACTCATAAGGAAACCCAGTTCTTTATTCAATGATTCGATTAAATGAAGAGATAATAAGCCTTTAAACGTCGAATCTATCATGTATTATATGTTGTTTATCTTTTTTTAACTCATAAAGAAATGAGTTCTTTATTCAATTATTCGATTAAACAAAAGGAAAATTATTCTTTAGACGTCGAATCTATCATGCATTATATGTTGTTTCTCCTTTCTTAACTCATAAAGAAGTGAGTTTTTTATTTAATGATTCGATTAAACGAAGTGATAATAATCCTTAGACATCGAATCTATCATGCATTATATGTTGTTTATCCTTTCTTAACTCATAAGGAAACATGTTCTTTATTCAATGATTCGATTAAACAAAGATACAATGAGTCCTTAGACATCGAATCTATCATGCATTATATGTTGTTTATCCTTTCTTAACTCATAAAGAAACGAGTTCTTTATTCAATGATTCGATTAAACGAAGAGATAATAAGTCTTTGAACGTCGAATCTATCATGCATTATATGTTGTTTATCTTTTCTTAACTCATAAAGTAACAAGTTTTTTATTCAATGATTCGATTAAACAAAGAGATAATGACTCTTTAGACGTTGAATCTATCATGCATTATACATTGTTTATCCTTTCTTAACTCATAAGGAAACGAGTTCTTTATTCATTGATTCGATTAAACGAAGAGTTAATAAGTCTTCTAACGTTTAATGAATCATGCATTATATGTTGTTTATCCTTTCTTAACTCTTAAGGAAACATGTTCTTTATTCAATGATTCGATTAAACGAAGAGATAATGAGTCTTTAGACATCGAATCTATCACGCATTATATGTTGTTTATCCATTCTTAACTCATAAACAAACGAGTTCTTTATTCAATGATTCGATTAAACGAAGAGATAATAAGTCTTTGAACATCAAATCTATCATGCATTATATATTGTTTATCTTTTCTTAACTCATAAAGAAACGAGTTTTTTATTCGATGATTCGATTAAACGAAGAGATAATGACTCTTTAGACGTCGAATCTATCATGCATTATATATTGTTTATCCTTTCTTAACTCATAAGAAAAGGAGTTTTTTATTCAATGATTCGTTTAAACGAAGTGATAATGAGTATTAGACGTCGAATCTATCATGCATTATATGTTGTTTATCCTTTCTTAACTCATAAGGAAACGAGGTCTTTATTCAATGATTCGATTAAATGAAGAGATAATAAGTCTTTAAACGTCGAATCTATCATGCATTATATGTTGTTTATCTTTTCTTAATTCATAAAGAAATGAGTTCTTTATTCAATGATTCGATTAAACAAAGAGATAATTACTCTTTAGACGTCAAATCTATCATGCATTATATGTTTTTTATCCTTTCTTAACTCATAAAGAAGTGAATTTTTTATTCAATGATTCGATTAAACAAAGTGATAATAGTCCTTAGACGTTGAATCTATCATATATTATATGTTGTTTATCCTTTCTTAACTCATAAGAAAACGAGTTCTTTATTCATTGATTCGATTAAACGAAGAGATAATAAGTCTTCTAACGTCGAATCTATCATGCATTATATGTCGTTTATCCTTTCTTAACTCTTAAGAAAACATGTTCTTAATTCAATGATTCGATTTAACGAAGAGATAATGAGTCTTTAGACATCGAATCTATCATGCATTATATGTTGTTTATCCTTTCTTAACTCATAAACAAACGTGTTCTTTATTCAATGATTCGATTAAACGAAGAGATAATAAGTCTTTGAACGTCAAATCTATCATGCATTATATGTTGTTTATCTTTTCTTAACTCATAAAGAAACGAGTTTTTTATTCGATGATTCGATTAAACGAAGAGATAATGACTCTTTAAACGTCGAATCTATCATGCATTATATATTGTTTATCCTTTCTTAACTCATAAGAAAAGGAGTTTTTTATTCAATGATTCTTTTAAACGAAGTGATAATGAGTCTTTAGACGTCGAATCTATCATGCATTATATGTTGTTTATCCTTTCTTAACTCATAAGGAAACCTAGTTCTTTATTCAATGATTCGATTAAATGAAGAGATAATAAGCCTTTAAACGTCGAATCTATCATGCATTATATGTTGTTTATCTTTTCTTAACTCGTAAAAAAATGGGTTCTTAATTCAATTATTTGATTAAACAAAAAGATAATTACTCATTAGACGTCGAATCAATCATGCATTATATGTTGTTTATCCTTTCTTAACTCATAAAGAAGTGAGTTTTTTATTTAATGATTCGATTAAACGAAGTGATAATAGTCCTTAGACGTCTAATCTATCATGCATTATATGTTGTTTATCCTTTCTTAACTCATAAGGAAACGAGTTCTTTATTCAATGATTCGATTAAATGAAGAGATAATAAGTCTTTAAACTTCGAATCTATCATGCATTATATGTTGTTTAACTTTTCTTAACTCAAAAAGAATTGAGTTCTTTATTCAATGATTCGATTAAACAAAGACATAATGACTCTTTAGACGTCGAATCTATCATGCATTATATATTGTTTATCCTTTCTTAACTCATAAGAAAAGGAGTATTTTATTCAATGATTCGTTTAAACGAAGTGATAATGAGTCTTTAGACGTCGAATCTATCATGCATTATATGTTGTTTATCCTTTCTTAACTCATTAGGAAACATTGTTCTTTATTCAATAATTCGATTAAATGAAGAGATAATAAGTCTTTAAACGTCGAATCTATCATGCATTATATGTTGTTTATCTTTTCTTAATTCATAAAGAAATGAGTTTTTTATTCAATGATTCAATTAAACAAAGTGATAATAGTCCTTAGACGTCGAATCTATCATGTATTATATGTTGTTTATCCTTTCTTAACTTATAAGGAAACGAGTTCTTTATTCATTGATTCGATTAAACGAAGAGCTAATAAGTCTTCTAACGTCGAATCTATCATGCATTATATGTCGTTTATCCTTTCTTAACTCTTAAGAAAACATGTTCTTTATTCGATGATTCGATTTAATGAAGAGATAATGAGTCTTTAGACATCGAATCTATCATGCATTATATGTTGTTTATCCTTTCTTTACTCATAAAGAAACGAGTTCTTTATTCAATAATTTGATTAAACGAAGAGATAATAAGTCTTTGAACGTCTAATCTATCATGCATTATATGTTGTTTATCTTTTCTTAACTCATAAAGAAACGAGTTTTTTATTCAATGATTCGATTAAACAAAGAGATAATGACACTATAGATGTCGAATCTATCATGCATTATATATTGTTCATCCTTTCTTAACTCAAAAGGAAAGGAGTTTTTTATTCAATGATTCTTTTAAACGGAGTGATAATGAGTCTTTAGACGTCGAATCTATCATTCATTATATGTTGTTTATCCTTTCTTACTCATAAGGAAACCCAGTTCTTTATTCAATGATTCGATTAAATGAAGAGATAATAAGCCTTTAAACGTCGAATCTATCATGCATTATATGTTGTTTATCTTTTCTTAACTCGTAAAGAAATGAGTTCTTCATTCAATTATTTGATTAAACAAAAAGATAATTACTCATTAGACGTCGAATCTATCATGCATTATATGTTGTTTATCCTTTCTTAACTCATAAAGAAATGAGTTTTTTATTCAATGATTCGATTAAACAAAGAGATAATGACTCTTTAGACGTTGAATCTATCATGCATTATATATTGTTTATCCTTTCTTAACTCATAAGGAAACGAGTTCTTTATTCATTTATTCGATTAAACGAAGAGTTAATAAGTCTTCTAACGTTTAATGTATCATGCATTATATGTTGTTTATCCTTTCTTAACTCTTAATGAAACATGTTCTTTATTCAATGATTCGATTAAACGAAGAGATAATGAGTCTTTAGACATCGAATCTATCATGCATTATATGTTGTTTATCCTTTCTTAACTCATAAACAAACGAGTTCATTATTCAATGATTCGATTAAACGAAGAGATAATAAGTCTTTGAACATCAAATCTATCATGCATTATATGTTGTAGATCTTTTCTTAACTCATAAAGAAACTAGTTCTTTATTCGATGATTCGATTAAACGAAGAGATAATGACTCTTTAGACGTCAAATCTATCATGCATTATATATTGTTTATCCCTTCTTAACTCATAAGAAAAGGAGTTTTTTATTCAATGATTCGTTTAAACGAAGTGATAATGAGTATTAGACGTCGAATCTATCATACATTATATGTTGTTTATCCTTTCTTAACTAATAAGGAAATGAGGTCTTTATTCAATGATTCGATTAAATGAAGGGATAATAAGTCTTTAAACGTCAAATCTATCATGCATTATATGTTGTTTATCTTTTCTTAATTCATAAAGAAATGAGTTCTTTATTCAATGATTCGATTAAACAAAGAGATAATTACTCTTTAGACGTCGAATCTATCATGCATTATTTGTTTTTTATCCTTTCTTAACTCATAAAGAAGTGAATTTTTTATTCAATGATTCGATTAAACAAAGTGATAATAGTCCTTAGACGTCGAATCTATCATGTATTATATGTTGTTTATCCTTTCTTAACTCATAAGAAAACGAGTTCTTTATTCATTGATTCGATTAAACGAAGAGATAATAAGTCTTCTAACGTCGAATCTATCATGCATTATATGTCGTTTATCCTTTCTTAACTCTTAAGAAAACATGTTCTTAATTCAATGATTCGATTTAACGAAGAGATAATGAGTCTTTAGACATCGAATCTATCATGCATTATATGTTGTTTATCCTTTCTTAACTCATAAACAAACGAGTTCTTTATTCAATGATTCGATTAAACGAAGAGATAATAAGTCTTTGAACGTCAAATCTATCATGCATTATATGTTGTTTATCTTTTCTTAACTCATAAAGAAACGAGTTTTTTATTCGATGATTCGATTAAACGAAGAGATAATGACTCTTTAGACGTCGAATCTATCATGCATTATATATTGTTTATCCTTTCTTAACTCATAAGAAAAGGAGTTTTTTATTCAATGATTCGTTTAAACGAAGTGATAATGAGTCTTTAGACGTCGAATCTATCATGCATTATATGTTGTTTATCCTTTCTTAACTCATAAGGAAACATTGTTCTTTATTCAATGATTCGATTAAATGAAGAGATAATAAGTCTTTAAATGTCGAATCTATCATGCATTATATGTTGTTTATCTTTTCTTAATTCATAAAGAAATGAGTTATTTATTCAATGATTCGATTAAACAAAGACATAATTGCTCTTTAGACGTCGAATCTATCATGCATTATATGTTGTTTATCCTTTCTTAACTCATAAAGAAGTGAGTTTTTTATTCAATGATTCGATTAAACAAAGTGATAATAGTCCTTAGACGTCGAATCTATCATGTATTATATGTTGTTTATCCTTTCTTAACTTATAAGGAAACGAGTTCTTTATTCATTGATTCGATTAAACGAAGAGCTAATAAGTCTTCTAACGTCGAATCTATCATGCATTATATGTAGTTTATCCTTTCTTAACTCTTAAGAAAATATGTTCTTTATTCAATGATTCGATTTAACGAAGAGATAATGAGTCTTTAGACATCGAATCTATCATGCATTATATGTTGTTTATCCTTTCTTAACTCATAAAGAAACGAGTTCTTTATTCAATAATTTGATTAAACGAAGAGATAATAAGTCTTTGAACGTCTAATCTATCATGCATTATATGTTGTTTATCTTTTCTTAACTCATAAAGAAACGAGTTTTTTATTCAATGATTCGATTAAACAAAGAGATAATGACACTTTAGATGTCGAATCTATCATGCATTATATATTGTTTATCCTTTCTTAACTCAAAAGGAAAGGAGTTTTTTATTCAATGATTCTTTTAAACGAAGTGATAATGAGTCTTTAGACGTCGAATCTATCATGCATTATATGTTGTTTATCTTTTCTTAACTCGTAAAAAAATGGGTTCTTAATTCAATTATTTGATTAAACAAAAAGATAATTACTCATTAGACGTCGAATCTATCATGCATTATATGTTGTTTATCATTTCTTAACTCATAAAGAAGTGAGTTTTTTATTTAATGATTCAATTAAACGAAGTGATAATAGTCCTTAGACGTCTAATCTATCATGCATTATATGTTGTTTATCCTTTCTTAACTCATATGGAAATGAGTTCTTTATTCAATGATTCGATTAAATGAAGAGATAATAAGTCTTTAAACTTCGAATCTATCATGCATTATATGTTGTTTATCTTTTCTTAACTCAAAAAGAAATGAGTTCTTTATTCAATGATTCGATTAAACAAAGACATAATGACTCTTTAGACGTCGAATCTATCATGCATTATATATTGTTTATCCTTTCTTAACTCATAAGAAAAGGAGTATTTTATTCAATGATTCGTTTAAACGAAGTGATAATGAGTCTTTAGACGTCGAATCTATCATGCATTATATGTTGTTTATCCTTTCTTAACTCATAAGGAAACATTGTTCTTTATTCAATGATTCGATTAAATGAAGAGATAATAAGTCTTTAAACGTCGAATCTATCATGCATTATATGTTGTTTATCTTTTCTTAATTCATAAAGAAATGAGTTCTTTATTCAATGATTCGATTAAACAAAGACATAATTACTCTTTAGTCGTAGAATCTATCATGCATTATATGTTGTTTATCCTTTCTTAACTCATAAGGAAACGAGTTCTTTATTCATTGATTCGATTAAACGAAGAGTTAATAAGTCTTCTAACGTTTAATGTATCATGCATTATATATTGTTTATCCTTTCTTAACTCTTAAGGAAACATGTTCTTTATTCAATGATTCGATTAAACGAATAGATAATGAGTCTTTAGACATCGAATCTATCATGCATTATATGTTGTTTATCTTTTCTTAACTCATAAACAAACGAGTTCTTTATTTAATAATTTGATTAAACGAAGAGATAATAAGTCTTTGAACGTCTAATCTATCATGCATTATATGTTGTTTATCTTTTCTTAACTCATAAAGAAACGAGTTTTTTATTCAATGATTCGATTAAACAAAGAGATAATGACACTTTAGATGTCGAATCTATCATGCATTTTATATTGTTTATCCTTTCTTAACTCAAAAGAAAAGGAGTTTTTTATTCAATGATTCTTTTAAACGAAGTGATAATGAGTCTTTAGACGTCGAATCTATCATGCATTATATGTTGTTTATCCTTTCTTAACTCATAAGGAAACATTGTTCTTTATTCAATGATTCGATTAAATGAAGAGATAATAAGTCTTTAAACGTCGAATCTATCATGCATTATATGTTGTTTATCTTTTCTTAATTCATAAAGAAATGAGTTCTTTATTCAATGATTCGATTAAACAAAGACATAATTACTCTTTAGTCGTCGAATCTATCATGCATTATATGTTGTTTATCCTTTCTTAACTCATAAAGAAGTGAGTTTTTTATTCAATGATTCGATTAAACAAAGTGATAATAGTCCTTAGACGTCGAATCTATCATGTATTATATGTTGTTTATCCTTTCTTAACTTATAAGGAAACGAGTTCTTTATTCATTGATTCGATTAAACGAAGAGCTAATAAGTCTTCTAACGTCGAATCTATCATGCATTATATGTCGTTTATCCTTTCTTAACTCTTAAGAAAACATGTTCTTTATTCAATGATTCGATTAAACGAAGAGATAATTAGTCTTTAGACATCGAATCTATCATGCATTATATGTTGTTTATCCTTTCTTAACTCATAAAGAAACGAGTTTTTTATTCAATGATTCGATTAAACAAAGAGATAATGACACTATAGATGTCGAATCTATCATGCATTATATATTGTTTATCCTTTCTTAACTCAAAAGGAAAGGAGTTTTTTATTCAATGATTCTTTTAAACGAAGTGATAATGAGTCTTTAGACGTCGAATCTATCATTCATTATATGTTGTTTATCCTTTCTTAACTCATAAGGAAACCCAGTTCTTTATTCAATGATTCGATTAAATGAAGAGATAATAAGCCTTTAAACGTCGAATCTATCATGCATTATATGTTGTTTATCTTTTCTTAACTCGTAAAGAAATGAGTTCTTCATTCAATTATTTGATTAAACAAAAAGATAATTACTCATTAGACGTCGAATCTATCATGCATTATATGTTGTTTATCCTTTCTTAACTCATAAAGAAGTGAGTTTTTTATTTAATGATTCGATTAAACGAAGTGATAATAGTCCTTAGACGTCTAATCTATCATACATTATATGTTGTTTATCCTTTCTTAACTCATAAGGAAACGAGTTCTTCATTCATTGATTCGATTAAACGAAGAGTTAATAAGTCTTCTAACGTTTAATGTATCATGCATTATATGTTGTTTATCCTTTCTTAACTCTTAAGGAAACATGTTCTTTATTCAATGATTCGATTAAACGAATAGATAATGAGTCTTTAGACATCGAATCTATCATGCATTATATGTTGTTTATCCTTTCTTAACTCATAAACAAACGAGTTCTTTATTCAATAATTTGATTAAACGAAGAGATAATAAGTCTTTGAACGTCTAATCTATCATGCATTATATGTTGTTTATCTTTTCTTAACTCATAAAGAAACGAGTTTTTTATTCAATGATTCGATTAAACAAAGATATAATGACACTTTAGATGTCGAATCTATCATGCATTATATATTGTTTATCCTTTCTTAACTCAAAAGGAAAGGAGTTTTTTATTCAATGATTCTTTTAAACGAAGTGATAATGAGTCTTTAGACGTCGAATCTATCATGCATTATATGTTGTTTATCCTTTCTTAACTCATAAGGAAACCCAGTTCTTTATTCAATGATTCGATTAAATGAAGAGATAATAAACCTTTAAACGTCGAATCTATCATGCATTATATGTTGTTTATCCTTTCTTAACTCATAAAGAAGAGAGTTTTTTATTTAATGATTCGATTAAACGAAGTGATAATAGTCCTTAGACGTCTAATCTATCATACATTATATGTTGTTTATCCTTTCTTAACTCATAAGGAAACGAGTTCTTTATTCATTGATTCGATTAAACGAAGAGTTAATAAGTCTTCTAACGTTTAATGTATCATGCATTATATATTGTTTATCCTTTCTTAACTCTTAAGGAAACATGTTCTTTATTCAATGATTCGATTAAACGAATAGATAATGAGTCTTTAGACATCGAATCTATCATGCATTATATGTTGTTTATCCTTTCTTAACTCATAAACAAACGAGTTCTTTATTTAATAATTTGATTAAACGAAGAGATAATAAGTCTTTGAACGTCTAATCTATCATGCATTATATGTTGTTTATCTTTTCTTAACTCATAAAGAAACGAGTTTTTTATTCAATGATTCGATTAAACAAAGAGATAATGACACTTTAGATGTCGAATCTATCATGCATTATATATTGTTTATCCTTTCTTAACTCAAAAGGAAAGGAGTTTTTTATTCAATGATTCTTTTAAACGAAGTGATAATGAGTCTTTAGACGTCGAATCTATCATGCATTATATGTTGTTTATCCTTTCTTAACTCATAAGGAAACCCAGTTCTTTATTCAATAATTCGATTAAATGAAGAGATAATAAGCCTTTAAACGTCGAATCTATCATGCATTATATGTTGTTTAGCTTTTCTTAACTCGTAAAGAAATGAGTTCTTAATTCAATTATTTGATTAAACAAAAAGATAATTACTCATTAGACGTCGAATCTATCATGCATTTTATGTTGTTTATCCTTTCTTAACTCATAAAGAAGTGAGTTTTTTATTTAATGATTCGATTAAACGAAGTGATAATAGTCCTTAGACGTCTAATCTATCATGCATTATATGTTTTTTATCCTTTCTTAACTCATAAGGAAACGAGTTCTTTTTTCAATGATTCGATTAAATGAAGAGATAATAAGTCTTTAAACTTCGAATCTATCATGCATTATATGTTGTTTATCTTTTCTTAACTCAAAAAGAAATGAGTTCTTTATTCAATGATTCGATTAAACAAAGACATAATGACTCTTTAGACGTCGAATCTATCATGCATTATATATTGTTTATCCTTTCTTAACTTATAAGAAAAGGAGTATTTTATTCAATGATTCGTTTAAACGAAGTGATAATGAGTCTTTAGACGTCGAATCTATCATGCATTATATGTTGTTTATCCTTTCTTAACTCATAAGGAAACATTGTTCTTTATTCAATGATTCGATTAAATGAAGAGATAATAAGTCTTTAAACGTCGAATCTATCATGCATTATATGTTGTTTATCTTTTCTTAATTCATAAAGAAATGAGTTCTTTATTCAATGATTTGATTAAACAAAGACATAATTACTCTTTAGACGTCGAATCTATCATGCATTATATGTTGTTTATCCTTTCTTAACTCATAAAGAAGTGAGTTTTTTATTCAATGATTCGATTAAACAAAGTGATAATAGTCCTTAGACGTCGAATCTATCATGTATTATATGTTGTTTATCCTTTCTTAACTTATAAGGAAACGAGTTCTTTATTCATTGATTCGATTAAACGAAGAGCTAATAAGTCTTCTAACGTCGAATCTATCATGCATTATATGACGTTTATCCTTTCTTAACTCTTAAGAAAACATGTTCTTTATTCAATGATTCGATTAAACGAAGAGATAATGAGTCTTTAGACATCGAATCTATCATGCATTATATGTTGTTTATCCTTTCTTAACTCATAAAGAAACGAGTTTTTTATTCAATGATTCGATTAAACAAAGAGATAATGACACTATAGATGTCGAATCTATCATGCATTATATATTGTTTATCCTTTCTTAACTCAAAAGGAAAGGAGTTTTTTATTCAATGATTCTTTTAAACGAAGTGATAATGAGTCTTTAGACGTCGAATCTATCATTCATTATATGTTGTTTATCCTTTCTTAACTCATAAGGAAACCCAGTTCTTTATTCAATGATTCGATTAAATGAAGAGATAATAAGCCTTTAAACGTCGAATCTATCATGCATTATATGTTGTTTATCTTTTCTTAACTCGTAAAGAAATGAGTTCTTCATTCAATTATTTGATTAAACAAAAAGATAATTACTCATTAGACGTCGAATCTATCATGCATTATATGTTGTTTATCCTTTCTTAACTCATAAAGAAGTGAGTTTTTTATTTAATGATTCGATTAAACGAAGTGATAATAGTCCTTAGACGTCTAATCTATCATACAGTATATGTTGTTTATCCTTTCTTAACTCATAAGGAAACGAGTTCTTCATTCATTGATTCAATTAAACGAAGAGTTAATAAGTCTTCTAACGTTTAATGTATCATGCATTATATGTTGTTTATCCTTTCTTAACTCTTAAGGAAACATGTTCTTTATTCAATGATTCGATTAAACGAATAGATAATGAGTCTTTAGACATCGAATCTATCATGCATTATATGTTGTTTATCCTTTCTTAACTCATAAACAAACGAGTTCTTTATTCAATAATTTGTTTAAACGAAGAGATAATAAGTCTTTGAACGTCTAATCTATCATGCATTATATGTTGTTTATCTTTTCTTAACTCATAAAGAAACGAGTTTTTTATTCAATGATTCGATTAAACAAAGATATAATGACACTTTAGATGTCGAATCTATCATGCATTATATATTGTTTATCCTTTCTTAACTCAAAAGGAAAGGAGTTTTTTATTCAATGATTCTTTTAAACGAAGTGATAATGAGTCTTTAGACGTCGAATCTATCATGCATTATATGTTGTTTATCCTTTCTTAACTCATAAGGAAACCCAGTTCTTTATTCAATGATTAGATTAAATGAAGAGATAATAAACCTTTAAACGTCGAATCTATCATGCATTATATGTTGTTTATCCTTTCTTAACTCATAAAGAAGTGAGTTTTTTATTTAATGATTCGATTAAACGAAGTGATAATAGTCCTTAGACGTCTAATCTATCATACATTATATGTTGTTTATCCTTTCTTAACTCATAAGGAAACGAGTTCTTTATTCATTGATTCGATTAAACGAAGAGTTAATAAGTCTTCTAACGTTTAATGTATCATGCATTATATATTGTTTATCCTTTCTTAACTCTTAAGGAAACATGTTCTTTATTCAATGATTCGATTAAACGAATAGATAATGAGTCTTTAGACATCGAATCTATCATGCATTATATGTTGTTTATCCTTTCTTAACTCATAAACAAACGAGTTCTTTATTTAATAATTTGATTAAACGAAGAGATAATAAGTCTTTGAACGTCTAATCTATCATGCATTATATGTTGTTTATCTTTTCTTAACTCATAAAGAAACGAGTTTTTTATTCAATGATTCGATTAAACAAAGAGATAATGACACTTTAGATGTCGAATCTATCATGCATTATATATTGTTTATCCTTTCTTAACTCAAAAGGAAAGGAGTTTTTTATTCAATGATTCTTTTAAACGAAGTGATAATGAGTCTTTAGACGTCGAATCTATCATGCATTATATGTTGTTTATCCTTTCTTAACTCATAAGGAAACCCAGTTCTTTATTCAATAATTCGATTAAATGAAGAGATAATAAGCCTTTAAACGTCGAATCTATCATGCATTATATGTTGTTTATCTTTTCTTAACTCGTAAAGAAATGAGTTCTTAATTCAATTATTTGATTAAACAAAAAGATAATTACTCATTAGACGTCGAATCTATCATGCATTTTATGTTGTTTATCCTTTCTTAACTCATAAAGAAGTGAGTTTTTTATTTAATGATTCGATTAAACGAAGTGATAATAGTCCTTAGACGTCTAATCTATCATGCATTATATGTTTTTTATCCTTTCTTAACTCATAAGGAAACGAGTTCTTTTTTCAATGATTCGATTAAATGAAGAGATAATAAGTCTTTAAACTTCGAATCTATCATGCATTATATGTTGTTTATCTTTTCTTAACTCAAAAAGAAATGAGTTCTTTATTCAATGATTCGATTAAACAAAGACATAATGACTCTTTAGACGTCGAATCTATCATGCATTATATATTGTTTATCCTTTCTTAACTCATAAGAAAAGGAGTATTTTATTCAATGATTCGTTTAAACGAAGTGATAATGAGTCTTTAGACGTCGAATCTATCATGCATTATATGTTGTTTATCCTTTCTTAACTCATAAGGAAACATTGTTCTTTATTCAATGATTCGATTAAATGAAGAGATAATAAGTCTTTAAACGTCGAATCTATCATGCATTATATGTTGTTTATCTTTTCTTAATTCATAAAGAAATGAGTTCTTTATTCAATGATTCGATTAAACAAAGACATAATTACTCTTTAGTCGTCGAATCTATCATGCATTATATGTTGTTTATCCTTTCTTAACTCATAAAGAAGTGAGTTTTTTATTCAATGATT
This sequence comes from Pogostemon cablin, assembly GCA_023678885.1. Lineage (NCBI taxonomy): Eukaryota > Viridiplantae > Streptophyta > Magnoliopsida > Lamiales > Lamiaceae > Pogostemon > Pogostemon cablin. The sequence goes on from JAHCLQ010000813.1 coordinate 65,521, forward strand.
TGATTAAACAAAGTGATAATAGTCCTTAGACGTCGAATCTATCATGTATTATATGTTGTTTATCCTTTCTTAACTTATAAGGAAACGAGTTCTTTATTCATTGATTCGATTAAACGAAGAGCTAATAAGTCTTCTAACGTCGAATCTATCATGCATTATATGTCGTTTATCCTTTCTTAACTCTTAAGAAAACATGTTCTTTATTCAATGATTCGATTAAACGAAGAGATAATGAGTCTTTAGACATCGAATCTATCATGCATTATATGTTGTTTATCCTTTCTTAACTCATAAAGAAATGAGTTTTTTATTCAATGATTCGATTAAACAAAGAGATAATGACACTATAGATGTCGAATCTATCATGCATTATATATTGTTTATCCTTTCTTAACTCAAAAGGAAAGGAGTTTTTTATTCAATGATTCTTTTAAACGAAGTGATAATGAGTCTTTAGACGTCGAATCTATCATTCATTATATGTTGTTTATCCTTTCTTAACTCATAAGGAAACCCAGTTCTTTATTCAATGATTCGATTAAA
>JAHCLQ010000814.1:0-142225 GCA_023678885.1 Pogostemon cablin
CTGGGCCTCAATTGAATTTAATTAACCAAGCTTAGCCCAAAGCTTTTAATTAAATCCAATAATAATAATATAGTCCACTAAAGTATTATTACTGCACTACCCGTCCAATCCCAAAATTATGTTCTGGGCTCCTTCTTATTATAAGCCCGACAGTCTCCCCATGTTTAAGATATACAATGCCCATTAATTAATTAAGTTACTGACAACTCAAATTAATTAATATCTCATCCGAGAGTAGTACCACTCAACCTTATTATCATGCCGGAAATTAATCCACTTGCAAGATTTACATGATAAACCTTATGAGCTCCTCAAGGGGACATCATAAACCTATGGTGGACATGGATTCCTTCTACAATCAACAGCACACCATAGATACAGCACTACTTCCCAACTCACCGAGTTTGTTGATTTAATACTTATAAATCTCACCCATTGATGAATCAAAGAAATACATACTGCCCTACGTGTCGAGGTTATTGTATAGGGATTAAGAGCACGAACTTCCATAATAACAGAGATCAAGTTCTTCTATAAGTTAGTATAAGTCGAACGATCTCAAGCGGTCCTGCACAATACACACAAGTGCACTAATGTGATTCTATAGCCAAGACAAGCTAATACCAAACCACACTACAACCATACCGATAGAGAGTCCCCGTCTATCTCAGTTGTGAACATCTGTTTATACTTTATAAGGAAACCGATAATATGATCTTCCGCGTGTTGTCGCACAACATATTATCTACAGTATAAAGTAAATGGACTATTGCATCATGCATATAAAATAAATTATAAGACGCAATCATTTGACATATGATTCTCATTTCAAATATTGTTATAACATTGTTCATACTAAAGCTAGACTTTTAGTATACAATCCAACAATCTCCCACTTATACTAAAAGACTATGTCGTCATGTCTTCTGCCATACATCTGATTCCTACTCCCACTTATGCGACCATTGAAAGCTCTCGCCTTAAGGTCCTTGTAAATGGTTTACTAGGTCATCATCCGATGCAATCTAGGCGACAACAACCTTCCCCTCATCATACAATTTCTCGTAACAGGTGGTACTCGCGCTCCATGTGTTTAATTGCCTTATGGACTTGTGATTTCTTCAAGTTTGCAACTGCACCAATATCATCAATGTAAATTGTGATTACCTTGGGCAAACTTAGAAACACTTCAAAGTCCATCATGAAGTCTCTAGAGTCATATAGATACTTTGGCTACCTCATAGGCTCCAATTCATCATCTTTCCATGATGGAGTCCGGAGTCTGAAATATATTTCTATATAACACTCCTCCACATTATGACTCTACTTCCTAAAATTAAACACATAACCTTTGAGGAGAATTTACTACAGTCCAATCTGACTAAAAATCCGAATCTACGTAATCCACAAGAAGTAGTGAACCTGTCCAGTAAGTCCACATATAATTTCCAGTCCTTCTCAGGCACTTTATATATGTCTTACCACAGTTCATGATTCTTGTTTTGGGTTACGTTGATACCCACTGTTCATGCATCCAGCAAAACAGATATCCAACATCGTTCATAGCATTCCTTAGATTAAGCTTCCTTATTCGCCGAAGCATAAGGAACCGCTTTCATCCTCTTTATCTTCTTCTTGTGTCTCAAAGACACATTCACTTAGATAAATTTACATGCTAAACGAGTATGGACTGTATCATTTATGAAACTTGAGATAAGCATAATGTCCTTTCTGTGATCCGTATTACCGTGATCAAAAGGATATATTTTGCCTTTCTTAAGTCCTTCATCTCTACCGCTTTATTAACCATACCCATACGCCCGATAATACTCTTTCATTGTCTCCAATGAGCAAGATACTATCTACGTATAGTACAAAAAAACACCACCACGTTTCCGTCACTCTTTACAATACACAAGATACATCCGCTGATTGATTTAAATCCGTGCCACTGGATTACCTAATCAAAACAGATGCTTCACGATCTGAAAGCTTGCTTTAGTCCATCGCTGGACACTTTTAAGCTTACTATCAAAATGCTATTAGTACTTTGCAATGAATCACTCTGGTTGCTTCACATAGATGTTTTCCTCAAGACTTCCAATCAGGAAAGCTGTCTTGACATCTATTTGTTGTCCCTCATAGTTCAATATGAGCAGCAATAAATAATAGAATTCGGATCAATTTAAGCATAGCTACCAGCGAATATGTTCCCTCATAATCGAACCATTTCTTTCTGAGTACATCTTTTCGCAAAAGCTTTGCTTCCAAGATTTTCACCTTTCCGTATGATCCTCTTTTATTTCCCTATGACCACTTGCAATGGCTTTTACACCATTTTAGTGATCGTTCAAGCTCCAGACTTAATTTAGAATCCATGGATTCTATTTCATCATTTATTGCATCTTGCTAAGATTCCGCATTTTCATCTTGTAGTGCTACGTCGTATCCTTGGGACAATACCATGTTTACTAGGGATCAAGTCTCACGACTCTCCCAAAACATATATTTATGGGTTGTCAAACAACCCTCCCACTACGACAAGGCACTACATGTAATTGTGTATCAGACGTGACACGCGTTGCAGTTTACCTTGTGGTATATCCTCTTGTACACTTGGTACTTTTACTTAGTGTTTTCCTCTCACTACCTTTAGAACAACTTATACATGGGCTTGTGATTTATTATATAGTCCTTTTCCAAAAATCTGGTTATTGTGTTGACAATCACCCTTCGATCTTTTGGACTAAATAATTCACCCTCCATTTTTCTAGGATATCCCATATACAGACAAATGTTTCACGAATTACTGCACAAAATGAATTTAATTATTCCAAATAATTCATCATCTATCTAATCATAACCATAAGAGCCTTATTCCTTCTATCCACCACACCATTCAGTTTGGGGCATACCCGGTGTAGTCAACTTGAGATTTAATCTCAACTTCTGATTAATAGCTCCTAACTATCCTAAGAGGTATTCGCCATCATGATTAAATCGTAATGACTTAATATATTTTCCATGACGCTTCACTGTACCAGCCTTACAATTCTTGAATTAATCAAAGAACTTAGACATGCAGTGCATCATATAAATATATTGGTTTCCAGAATAATCTTCGAATATTCATAACCACCTCTCGCCTGGATAATATTAGGTTCGCTTGAATCAGAATGAACTAATTCCAACATATATATCTTTGGCTATACACCCCACAGCCTTGAAAAGGCAGTTAATCATTTTTACTTCCAAGCAAGACTCGCAAGTCCGATAGTTTCCACTTCAGATAAACCTTACGGTCTATCGGCTATCAACTTTTGAATCATACTCAATGAAAATGAATTAATCTTAGACGCCAAATGTATGTTTAGTTCATTTCCGAAGGTTTCTTTCTCTTACTAATATTAGAAGATGCATTATTTAACTACTTTTTATTGCATCTGTGGGATGCACATGATTCAAGAGTATACTTTTTATCCACCAACGTACTTTAACGGGTTATAACCTCATTCCTCATTACTATGACCATGTCATTTAAATGAAATGAAGTGTCCATCCGTTAATGCATAGAAACCGAAATTAAATTATTTCTATGAAACTTACGAAAAGATAATTTCTCATAATCATTCGTTTATTCTTATCAAGAGATAAATAAACAACTCCCACTACAATAGCCACTACCTTTGTAGTTTTACCCATGTTATTAAAAATCTTATTCTTACTTAGTGATAAACATTTAGTGATTCCAGTATCTACATACTTCGTGTCAGTAGATGCCATCACTAATCATGTTTAAACAACTAGTGAATAAGATATTAAACTTGTTCACATTATGATAAAATTGGATTTCCTATTCCACATGTTTTGTCAGAAGTTTCCCACCATATACATCCTCTTGTAATTCAGGTGGAACTTACTCAAAACATCTAGGCAATTATGAAAAATAAAATTGACTTAGGTTTCCCCTTCAACTTCTATTCCATGTATTTCCAATTCATTCATCAGATTCTATCATGATCTTGCGCCTTTTAAATTACTCAAGTATCCAAAGAGTTACATGAGACCATCATGTTTCTATGAACCTCTCATCTCTTCACTAAAGACTTTAATAGGCATCATGAGGCGTCCTTTGTGAGAATACACATGTATTTTCTTAAGCAGTAAAATTCAAAACCAAGATTCTTTTCTAATCATTTAATTTGGACGAGTAAATATAATGTCTTTTAGTTAATAATTAGTGAAATAAAACCATTCGAAATTCAGAGAATCACAAATAAATATTCCGATCAAATCTTCGAATTTTATCCTTTTATATTGATTCCCTCAAAACAATATAAAAATAAAATTCACCGACATCTCAAGCACCGTGAGTCTGCAAGCCACGTTAGTGTGGACGTTTACAAACCCGAACATTTACAAGAGAAGGTTTTACCCATTAATTTCATTTGTCAACCTTACTTTATGACAAAATAATTAATAGTCGGTTCCTCTTTAGCCATGCAAATAATAGCAGTGACTCCGTTGGGGAGGATACTAATTATTTACACCTAAGTGTACACCATTATTTGATCCCAAGTCCACTGGCCCGAGCTTGTGTGCCTTACAGTTGGAGAAGTACACACGCGCTCGGATAGCTTCCTACAATCATCTATTACTAGTTTGTACTAGTGAACCGCACACAAACTCATCCGTTAGGGAGGAAGGCCAATGCCAACACGCAAGTTTGTGTGCCACATTACAAACAATAATTATTTAATGAAGTCTGTACCAGTGATCCGTGAATAAACTCATCCGTTAGGGAGGAAGGCCTATTGCCGACACGCAAGTTTACTCACATCACTTACAAACCAATAATGGAGGCCGCGGGAATTAATTATCAATCCCCTCTCCCACTTAGTTATTTAATTACCGAGGGTTTTTAACATGCATATAATATTCCAGAATAAAATATACAACTTAGACATGCTTCTATCAACAGCAATTTAAATAAATAAATCACATAGAACATGCCTTTCATATATAACAATTAATTGTCAAGTTAAAACAATTAAATCAGTTATATAACTATAATTAATTGCATAATAAAAAGTGGATCAATTAAATGGGCCCAGTCTACTCAAGAAACAACAGCATAAAATGAGCAGCCCATTAATAAATTAATTAAGCCCATTTATCTTGCTAATTTTTACTCTAAACTTGGCCCAACAAAAATCCCACAATTTATTAAATCCAGCAATTAATATAAAATGAGCCCAACATTGTAAATGAGTCCAACAAGGAAAATGGGCCATCAAGGCAACAAGCCCAAAGAAAAGCAGCTTCTGCCCCATTCCCATCCTATCCCATATCCCCACAAAATCAGGCCCAACATAATCAGCCCAAACAAAAAATAATTAGAGCCCAAAAGCCCAACATCCTATTCTTTTAAAATTTGGGCCCAGATCATCAGTGCTGCCCTATCTGCATTCTAACAGCCGCAGCACACACCGGCACGACTTGGTGGCGGCTGCCATCGGCGGACGAACCGTCAGCTCACCGGAGTCGTGCCTGTCAGCCCACTGTCCGTGAAGAACATCGGCAACAGCATCAGTCGACTGCCCTCCATTCAGTAACGCCTACGTTCGCCGCCCAGAACTGGTTGTCGATTAGCACCGAGAGCCGCTTCCCGTCGATGCCATCAGCGGCGCCGCGGAGCCGCCAGCCTCGCCGGTCGCCTGATACTCCGCGTCAACAGCCATCTGCAGTCCTTTCGCGCCGCTGGTCGAAAAAACCATGGCTTGTTCGTCTATGCTGGCAGCAGCTTTCCGCCGACACCATCTCGCAGAGTCAACGCCGCTGTGAAGCAACGCGATCAGTGCCGCCCCGCAGCCAACCAGCCCGGAAAGAAGAAGCCTACATCTGAACTCGCCGGATCGTTAAGTCGATCATCCAGGAATCGCCCTGGCGCACCTGGTCTGACGATGCCGCTAATTCGCCGATCTCCAGAGCTACCCTCCCATCACCATTGATGTGGTGACATCCCCGGTAAGTCACTGCCAGAAAACGAGCGCCGCCTAGCGACAACGAAGCAGCCGCGCTCAGAACTGCCTGAAGCCTCGCTCGAGACCCGCCATGGACTTGCCGGAGCTTGCATCAGACGCGCCCAGATTGTCAAGTCAACAATGTCCCTGGAGTACCCGCCTGCCTGCACGTCATCCAGCCCGAGTCTCATCGCTGACATGCCCTGGCCTTCAAGGATCTCGCCGAAACCGACTGCTGATTCGACCAGAAAAGCAGCCTGCGATCTCATCCTTCAGCCGCGTCCACTTCGAGCCTCGCCGTCATGTGTGTTGTGATGAACAGACTGTACTAACACCATACATGCTTTCTATCTTTATTCTCAGCAATCAGCCGTACAGTCTCATACGTATTCTCGAGAACAGAGAGGGTGATAGGAGCAGATTGTTTGGAGATATCATTCTCGAGTTTGAATAGCCGTGTTTAAGAACATCAATTTCCAGCAAATATACAAATAGGGTTTCATGGATAATACGAAATTATATAAACCCTAAAATCATGCTTTCAATTCGATTATTAAACATACAACCGCACCTAACATCTCACGTTTCACCACGAAACCAATGCTCTGATACCAATTGTTGGCTATTGGATCGTGCAGATCAACGTGATCGTTAGGATTTCAGATAAACAAATCAGCGGAAGCAAAAAAAATGTTTGTTTACCGTACTTCTGGGTTGATGTAGAGGATGAACCTTTGCAGAGAACCACCTCTCAATCTTCTGCTGTATGTCCCAGTCGAATCCTGCTGTTGTGTGGGCAACAATCCGCAGGATTCTCTCAATCTGCTCCTGTTCTTTCTAACTGTCAAATGAGGCACTGACTTAGGGTTAACAGGAGCTGAGATGACTTATATAGTGGGCTACAGCAGGGACCAGGAGGAAAAATTGGGCTGGGCCTCAATTGAATTTAATTAACCAAGCTTAGCCCAAAGCTTTTAATTAAATCCAATAATAATAATATAGTCCACTAAAGTATTATTACTGCACTACCCGTCCAATCCCAAAATTATGTTCTGGGCTCCTTCTTATTATAAGCCCGACAGTCTCCCCATGTTTAAGATATACAATGCCCATTAATTAATTAAGTTACTGACAACTCAAATTAATTAATATCTCATCCGAGAGTAGTACCACTCAACCTTATTATCATGCCGGAAATTAATCCACTTGCAAGATTTACATGATAAACCTTATGAGCTCCTCAAGGGGACATCATCAACCTATGGTGGACATGGATTCCTTCTACAATCAACAGCACACCATAGATACAGCACTACTTCCCAACTCACCGAGTTTGTTGATTTAATACTTATAAATCTCACCCATTGATGAATCAAAGAAATACATACTGCCCTACGTGTCGAGGTTATTGTATAGGGATTAAGAGCACGAACTTCCATAATAACAGAGATCAAGTTCTTCTATAAGTCAGTATAAGTCGAACGATCTCAAGCGGTCCTGCTCAATACACACAAGTGCACTAATGTGATTCTATAGCCAAGACAAGCTAATACCAAACCACACTACAACCATACCGATAGAGAGTCCCCGTCTATCTCAGTTGTGAACATCTGTTTATACTTTATAAGGAAACCGATAATATGATCTTCCGCGTATTGTCACACAACATATTATCTACAGTATAAAGTAAATGGACTATTGCATCATGCATATAAAATAAATTATAAGATGCAATCATTTGACATATGATTCTCATTTCAAATATTGTTATAACATTGTTCATACTAAAGCTAGACTTTTAGTATACAATCCAACAATGATAACCTAGTAAATCCATTTACAAGGATCTTAAGGCGAGAGCTTTTAATGGTTGTGTAGTGGGAGTGGAAATCAGATGTATGGCAGAAGACATGACAGCATAGTCTTTTAGTATAAGTGGGAGATTGTTGGATTGTATACTAAAAGTCTAGTTTTTTGTATGAACAATGTTATAACAATTAATTTGAAATGAGAATCATATGATCAAATGATTGCATCTTATAATTTATTTTTATGTTCGATGCAATAGTCCACTTACTTTATACTATAGACAATATGTTGTTCGACAACACGCGGAAGATCATATTATCGGTTTTCTTATAAAGTATAAATAGATGCTCACAACCGAGATAGACGGGGACTCTCTATCGGGATGGTTGTAGTGTGATTTGGTATTAGCTTGTCTTGGCTATAGAATCACATTAGTGCACTTGTGTGTATTGAGCAGGACCGCTTGAGATCGTTCGACTTATACTAGCTTATAGGAGAACTTGATCTCAGTTATTATGGAAGTTCGTGCTCTTAATCCCTATACAATAACCTCGACACGTAGGGCAGTATGTATTTCTTTGATTCATCAATGGGTGAGATTTACATGTAATTAAATCAACAAACTCAATGAGTTAGGAAGTAGTGCTGTCTCTATGGTGTGCTGTTGATTGTAGAAGGAATCCGTGTCCGTCATAGGTTGATGATGTCCCCTTGAGGAGCTCATAAGGATTATCATGTAAACCCTGCAGGTGGAATTTATTCCGGCATGATAATGAGGTTGAGTGGTACTACTCCTGGATGAGATATTAATTAATTGAGTTGTCAGTAACTTAAATTAATTAATGGACATTGTATATCTTAAACATGGGAAGAATAACGGGCTCATAATAAGAAGGAGCCCAAAACGTAATTTTGGGATTGGTACGGTAGTGCAATAATAATATTTTAGTGGAATATATTATTATTATTGGACTTAAGTATAAGCATTGGGCTAAGCTTGGATACTAGAGCCCAATGGAGGCCCAACCCAATTTCTCCTCCTGGTCCCTGCTGTAGCCCATGTATATAAGTCACCTCAGCTTATCTGGAACCCTAATCTAATCTAACTGATTATTCACGTGTGATGAGGGTTGAGAGTAGATTGAGGAGGTCTCGTAGATCGTCGCCCACACGACGTCGAGATCGGACTTGGGACATACGGCAGAAGATCAGAAGGTAGTTTGCTGCTGCTGTCCGCCACTTTCCGAAATTGATATAAAATTGTTAAGTACTCATAATTTGATGATCAATATACTAGTGGAAAGCCGTTGAAGAGAGGATCGTCTGACCACAAAGATCATTCAATTCTGACATGAGACGAGGAAGTTATGGCCATTCTCGTGGGACTGAACAGGCTGCCTGCGAGAATCAATCTTCATCAACATACCTTAGTGAACGGTAATCGTTTCTATGATTTATTGCTTCCGCTGTGATAGAAACGCATGGTATCCTAACAGGTCACGTTAACCAAATGATCCAAGCGCCAACAATTATATGTTGTTTATCCTTTCTTAACTCTTAAGGAAACATGTTCTTTATTCAATGATTCGATTAAACGAAGAGATAATGAGTATTTAGACATCGAATCTATCATGCATTATATGTTGTTTATCCTTTCTTAACTCATAAACAAACGAGTTCTTTATTCAATGATTCGATTAAACGAAGAGATAATAAGTCTTTGAACGTCAAATCTATCATGCATTATATGTTGTTTATCTTTTCTTAACTCATAAAGAAACGAGTTTTTTATTCAACGATTCGATTAAACAAAGAGATATTTACTCTTTAGACGTCGAATCTATCATGCATTATATGTTGTTTATCCTTTCTTAACTCATAAAGAAGTGAGTTTTTTATTCAATGATTCGATTAAACAAAGTGATAATATTCCTTAGATGTCGAATATATCATGCATTATATGTTGTTTATCCTTTCTTAACCCATAAGGAAACGAGTTCTTTATTCATTGATTTGATTAAACGAAGAGATAATAAGTCTTCTAACGTCGAATCTATCATGCATTATATGTCATTTATCCTTTCTTAACTCTTAAGTAAACATGTTCTTTATTCAATGATTCGATTTAACGAAGAGATAATGAGTCTTTAAACATCGAATCTATCATGCATTATATGTTGTTTATCCTTTCTTAACTAATAAAGAAACAAGTTCTTTATTCAATGATTCGATTAAACAAAGAGATAATAAGTCTTTGAACGTCGAATCTATCTTGAATTATATGTTGTTTATCTTTTCTTAACTCATAAAGAAACGAGTTTTTTATTCAATGATTCGATTAAACAAAGAGATAAACACTTTAGATGTCGAATCTATCATATATTATATACTGTTTATCATTTCTTAACTCATAAGGAAATGAGTTTTTTATTCAATGATTCCTTTAAACGAAGTGATAAGGAGTCTTTAGACGTCGAATCTATCATGCATTATATGTTGTTTATCCTTTCTTAACTCATAAGGAAACCCAGTTCTTTATTCAATGATTCGATTAAATGAAGAGATAATAAGCCTTTAAACGTCGAATCTATCATGCATTATGTGTTGTTTATCTTTTCTTAACTCATAAAGAAATGAGTTCTTCATTCAATTATTCGAATAAACAAAAAGATAATTACTCATTAGACGTCGAATCTATCATGCATTATATGTTGTTTATCCTTTCTTAACTCATAAAGAAGTGAGTTTTTTATTTAATGATTCGATTAAACGAAGTGATAATAGTCCTTAGATGTCGAATCTATCATGCATTATATGTTGTTTATCCTTTCTTAACACATAAGGAAACGAGTTCTTTATTCATTGATTCGATTAAACAAAGAGTTAATAAGTCTTCTAAGGTTTAATGTATCATGCATTATATGTTGTTTATCCTTTCTTAACTCTTAAGGAAACATGTTCTTTATTCAATGATTCGATTAAACGAAGAGATAATGAGTCTTTAGACATCGAATCTATCATGCATTATATGTTGTTTATCCTTTCTTAACTCATAAACAAACGAGTTCTTTATTCAATGATTCGATTAAACGAAGAGATAATAAGTCTTTGAACGTCAAATCTATCATGCATTATATGTTGTTTATCTTTTCTTAACTCATAAAGAAACGAGTTTTTTATTCAATGATTCGATTAAACGAAGAGATAATGACTCTTTAGACATCGAATATATCATGCATTATATATTGTTTATCCTTTCTTAACTCATAAGAAAAGGAGTTTTTATTCAATGATTCGTTTAAACGAAGTGATAATGAGTGTTTAGACGTCGAATCTATCATGCATTATATGTTGTTTATCCTTTCTTAACTCATAAGGAAACGAGTTCTTTATTCAATGATTCAATTAAATGAAGAGATAATAAGTCTTTAAACGTCGAATCTATCATGCATTATATGTTGTTTATCTTTTCTTAACTCAAAAAGAAATGATTCTTTATTCAATGATTCCATTAAACAAAGAGATAATTACTCTTTAGACGTCGAATCTATCATGCATTATATGTTGTTTATCCTTTCTTAACTCATAAAGAAGTGAATTTTTTATTCAATGATTCGATTAAACAAAGTGATAATAGTCCTTAGACGTAGAATCTATCATGCATTATATGTTGTTTATCCTTTCTTAACTCATAAGGAAACGAGTTCTTTATTCATTTATTCGATTAAACGAAGAGATAATAAGTCTTCTAACGTCGAATCTATCATGCATTATATGTCGTTTATCCTTTCTTAACTCTTAAGTAAACATGTTCTTTATTCAATGATTCGATTTAACGAAGAGATAATGAGTCTTTAGACATCGAATCTATCATGCGTTATATGTTGTTTATCCTTTCTTAACTCATAAAGAAACAAGTTCTTTATTCAATGATTCGATTAAACAAAGAGATAATAAGTCTTTGAACTTCGAATCTATCTTGAATTATATGTTGTTTATCTTTTCTTAACTCATAAAGAAACGAGTTTTTTATTCAATGATTCGATTAAACAAAGAGATAAACACTTTAGATGTCGAATCTATCATATATTATATACTGATTATCCTTTCTTAACTCATAAGGAAAGGAGTTTTTTATTCAATGATTCTTTTAAACGAAGTGATAAGGAGTCTTTAGACGTCGAATCTATCATGCATTATATGTTGTTTATCCTTTCTTAACTCATAAGGAAACCCAGTTCTTTATTCAATGATTCGATTAAATGAAGAGAAAATAAGCCTTTAAACGTCGAATCTATCATGCATTATATGTTGTTTATCTTTTCTTAACTCATAAAGAAATGAGTTCTTCATTCAATTATTCGATTAAACAAAAAGATAATTACTCATTAGACGTCGAATCTATCATGCATTATATGTTGTTTATCCTTTCTTAACTCATAAAGAAGTTAGTTTTTTATTTAATGATTCGATTAAACGAAGTGATAATAGTCCTTAGACGTCGAATCTATCATGCATTATATGTTGTTTATCCTTTCTTAACTCATAAGGAAACGAGTTCTTTATTCATTGCTTCGATTTAACGAAGAGTTAATAAGTCTTCTAACGTTTAATGTATCATGCATTATATGTGGTTTATCCTTTCTTAACTCTTAAGGAAACATGTTCTTTATTCAATGATTCGATTAAACGAAGAGATAATGAGTCATTAGACATCGAATCTATCATGCATTATATGTTGTTTATCCTTTCTTAACTCATAAACAAATGAGTTCTTTATTCAATGATTCGATTAAATGAAGAGATAATAAGTCTTTGAACGTCAAATCTATCATGCATTATATGTTGTTTATCTTTTCTTAACTCATAAAGAAATGAGTTTTTTATTCAATGATTCGATTAAACGAAGAGATAATGACTCTTTAGACGTCGAATCTATCATGCATTATATATTGTTTATCCTTTCTTAACTCATAAACAAACGAGCTCTTTATTCAATGATTCGATTAAACAAAGAGATAATAAGTCTTTGAACGTCAAATCTGTCATGCATTATATGTTGTTTATCTTTTCATAACTCATAAAGAAACGAGTTTTTTATTCAATGATTCGATTAAACGAAGAGATAATGACTCTTTAGACGTCGAATCTATTATGCATTATATATTATTTATGTCACGCCCTGACCCCAGACAGAACGTGACAACCGCCACGTTAACCATAAATTTTGCGGGATTGGTGCACTCCACTCCACAAAGTTTATAGAAAACGTAAGGCTTGCTATCAAGTACCTGTAGAACTGAACAACTGATAACAACGGGTATAACCCAAGGACATCATCTCATAAAGTATCAAAAAGGATCTACAAAGGTACAAAATACAACGATGTAACTTAGTTTGAAGAAAATATACATAAGCGATATAATATCGCAAAAGTACAAAAGAACATCAAAGGGGTCACCAAATATAAACTATACAATCTCGCCAATGAATCCGTCAATTTACATAAAAGAGAAAGTACCCAAAACACTGATTGGATGACGAGCAAACGATAGGCAAACCTCCAACCAAAACGATATCAACAGCCTGAAAAGGAAAGAATGATGGGGGTGAGCAAAACCACTAGCTCAGTGAGGTGATAAGCCGGTCACCCCGACCCTTATACGAAGCATGTATTCCCACTCGCGGTTCATAACATAAAATCCAACATTTCGTCCCACAATAACTATTTCTCACTCAGTATACATATTAATGAAAATAAAAACCTTAGTGCACATTTACGAATAACACAATTAGTTCAAACTACATGTTATCACATCAAAGACGCGTGGGTAGTCAATATCCTCCTCAAACTGAACTCTCCGTCGAGAGACAGTCCAAGCCCGTCACCGTTACTCTAGATAAAATGCAGATTAATATTCTTTCTCAACACGCCAAGTGCTAAAGTTCACAATTCAATATCGACGTGAATACTTGAAATGATCAAACATATAAACATATATGACATGCATGTCCCACACCGGTGACGTTGACTGAGCCTATAATAGACTGATCCATCTAACGATCACCCTCTAGAGTATCAGTATTTGGCAAATGGACAGGTGCCCCGTTAGATCTAACTCACCCGGATTTGCCAAGCCACGGGCAACTTGGTTGTCACTCTAACTCACCCGAACCGCGACAATTCGGGCTACTTAATCAATGTCACTCCGACTCACCCGAACCGTGACCAATTCGGGCTACTATACCTTGGTACCAGGTATACATATGCATATGCATCATAAGATGAAAAAACGACTCAAGTTAGAGTCTTAATTGGCACATAAGTCACAAGAAAAACCAGAAATCAATATGCAAATAATTCGCAATAAAGGCTATCAGATATCGAGCCGGCAAGGCTCTTCAACATAAGTTAAACTCAACAATACCCATAACATAGGCCAACCAGAACTCTGTATGCAATAATATAGGATAATCGATGGACCATATTAGACCAATCAGGCTCTAACCAGAACAATCGAGCCAATCAGGCTCTTAACACATAACACATTTCCAAATAATTTTCTTATCAATTAACTACAGCTAAAATAAATGCACATGTATCGAGGGTCCACACTTCCCACAAGAGAAGGCGTTCTCGAATTATCAACTCACAAGAAAGTGATTAACTCTCTCCAAAATCTGAAGTCGGTCCTTTGCCCTTCGTCGATGGTTCTTTACCTAGAAAAGAGATGAGCAATTAAAGACAAATCAAATATAACTAACTATTAGCGGTAACATCGTCTTTCATTGTCAAAATAAATCTTAATCGAGCTCGAGCGAGTCGATGTTAAATAAGAACAGCCTGTATCTCCTCAACCTCATCTCCCAATCTCACATAACCAGTTTTAGATCATTTCTTAAACAAAACGATAGGAAATAAATTTGAATCCGACATAAATATTCTGAAATTTCCAGCTAGCGGCAGTTTACAAGAAAAATCATAACTAATTGTAGAAAAATCTAATTGAGGAGTTTCAAGTGGCAACAAAAAGCTAACAAGTTCAGCTACATATAGAAATTGAGTTTGTAAACTTCTGAGGTCAGTAGCTAAGTCAAAATCAGTTCGAACTGCAGCTGCGAATTACCTAGCAGCAGTTTACGAGAAAAATCATAACTAATTGTAGAAAAATGGGATGGAGATGTTTCAGGTGGCTACAGAAAGCTAACGAGTTCAGCTACGTACAGAAATTGAGGTTAAAAATTTCTGAGGACAATAGCTAGGTCAAAAGTAATTCGGACAGTAGCTGTGAATTATGTCAATACTAGAAAAAAATCCAACAAAATTACAAAATTATGAAGGAAGCTTAATTTACACATTACTTACCTCAAAATAACTTAGAAACCACCTAGGATGAGGGTTGTAAGGGAGAATTTGATCAACAAGGGTTTCTCCTCTTCACTCTCTTCTTTTCCCTCTTTTGTTTTCCTTCTCCCGTTCTTCTTTCTTTTCTTTTATTTTATTTTATTTTAATGTGCTGGCCATACTTACTAGTATCTATGACATTTAAGTGGGCTGAAACTTGGGCCAAATAAATAAATAAGTAGGTTTTGGGCTCTAAAAACAAATCTAGGGCAACTTGGGCCAAAAATAAATAAATAGGTTTTGGGCTCTATAAACAAATCTAGGGCAACTTGGGCCAAAAATAAATAAATAAGTTTTGGGCTCTATAAACAAATCTAGTTGGAACTAAGATATTATAAAGTATCCCCTCCTCTAAAGAGTTTCGTCCTCGAAACGTAAACGTACCTAGAGATGAAAAGGGATATGGATGTTGTTGACGCATGACTGACTCTGGTTCCCATGTTTCTTCTTCAATTTGATCACTTCTCCATAGAACTCTCACCATAGGAATGGATTTATTACGAAGCATTTTCTCTCGGCGATCTACAATTTGAACAGGTTGTACTTCGTACGATAGATTCTCCTTTAATACAACTGGGGGATATTTGAGCACGTGCGAAGGATCTGGTTCATATTTTCTAAGCATAGAGACATGGAAGACATCGTGAATCTTCGACAATTTCGATGGTAGCTCAAGTCGATACGCAACACGACCAATCATTTGCATGATCGTAAACAGGCCAATATACCTTGGACTCAACTTTCCTCGACGGCAGAATCGCAACACGCCCTTCCATGGAGAAACTTTCAGAAAAACTTTGTCTCCTTCATTAAACTCCAAATCGCGCCTCCTATTATCTGCGTAGCTTTTCTATCGATCTTGCGCAGCCTTAAGTCTGTCTCGAATAAGTTGTATTTTTGCCTTCACATCTTCGATAAGCTCTACTTGTTCGATTTGTCTCTCGCCAACATCATCCCAAAAGAGCGGTGTTCGACACTTTCGGCCATACAGAGCTTCGTATGGGGGCATTCCAATGCTTGAATGATAAGTGTTGTTATAAGCGAACTCCACCAAAGTCACGTACTTATCCCAGCTACCTCCCAAATTCAACACCACTGCACGTAGCATATCTTCTAGTGTCTGTATGGTTCTCTCTGACTGTCCTTCAGTCTGTGGATGAAACGAGGTACCGAGTAGTAATTTTGTACCTAGCGCTTTCTGCAGACTAGGCCAAAAACGGGAAGTGAATCTTGGATCACGATCAGATATGATTGACACTGGTACTCCGTGCAATCTCACGATCTCATCGACAGATAACTTGGCAAGTTTCTCTAAAGATTCGTTGGTATGCACTGGAAGGAAATGTGCCATTTTCGTCAGATGATCGACAATGACCCAAATTGAGTCATGACCCTTTTGGGTTCGAGGTAAACCTGAAACAAAATCCATTGTGACGTTTTCCCATTTCCACTCAGGAATAGGTAGTGGTTGAAGCATGCCGGCTGGTTTTTGTTGTTCTGCTTTAATCTGTTGGCATGATAAGCACTTTGATACAAATTCAGCAATGTCCCATTTCATACCTGGCCACCAATAATGCTCCCGAAGTGTTCTGTACATTTTGGTACTACCAGGATGCATAGCATAGGCTGAAGAATGGGCTTCCTCAAGAATAGCTCTACGAACATCAAGTTCTGATGGAACACAAACACGATTTTTAAAAGTAAGAAGTCCATCATCCCGAATTTGAAATTTTGTTTCTTTTCCTTGATTTAGCTTCGCCATCTTCTGTTGTAAATGAACATCGTGTGATTGTCTTTCTCGAATTTGCTCAAACAAGGTAGGTCTAACCTCGAATTTGGCGATTAAGGCAGAATCATTAGACTTTTCACAATCGAGCGAAATGTGTAAAGATTTAAATTGCTCCAACATAGGAAGATAAAAAGATTGAATCGAAGCAAGTGAGGTAGAAGACTTTCTACTCAGAGCATCTGCAACAACGTTTGCCTTGCCAGGATGATAATCGATGACTAAGTCATAGTCACTAATCAACTCCATCCATCGCCTTTGCCTGAGGTTGAGCTCCTTTTGCGTGGTGATATACTTTAAGCTCTTATGATCAGTGAAAACCCGACAAGTTGCACCATACAGATAGTGCCTCCAGATCTTCAATGCAAAGACGATTGCAGCCAACTCTAAATCATGTGTAGGATAATTTTCTTCGTTCTTCTTCAATTGCCTTGAAGCGTAGGCAATAACCTTTCCTTCTTGCATGAGAACGCATCCTAATCCTTGTCTCGAGGCGTCGCTATAAATGGTAAATTCTCCAATTGCTGGGTCTGACAAAGCAAGAATAGGAGCTGAAACGAGTCGTCTTTTCAATTCTTGAAATGCTTTCTCGCATTCTTCACTCCATTCAAATTTTACCCCTTTCCGAGTCAATT
Organism: Pogostemon cablin; assembly: GCA_023678885.1. Classification (NCBI taxonomy): domain Eukaryota; kingdom Viridiplantae; phylum Streptophyta; class Magnoliopsida; order Lamiales; family Lamiaceae; genus Pogostemon; species Pogostemon cablin. Next base: position 17,659 of record JAHCLQ010000814.1, read on the forward strand.
TAGTCAAAGATGAAGCCAATAATGAAAAGTCTTTGAGAAACTGTCGATAGTATCCAGCTAATCCCAGAAAACTACGAATCTCTGTCACGTTCTTTGGACGCTCCCAATCTAGTATAGCTTGAATCTTCACTGGATCAACATAGATTCCTTCTTTAGAAATGTGATGACCCAAAAAGCTTACCTCACGAAGCCAAAATTCACACTTTGAGAATTTAGCATAAAGCTGATTTTCTCTGAGAATGTTCAGAGCAATTCTTAGATGATGAGAATGCTCGTCGTCCGATTTAGAATAAATAAGAATGTCATCAATGAAGATGATGACAAACTTATCTAAGTACGGCCGAAAGACCCGATTCATAAGATCCATAAAAGCTGTAGGAGCACTTGTGAGTCCAAAAGGCATAACACAGAATTCAAAATGACCGTATCTGGTTTGAAAAGTAGACTTAGGGATATCAGATTCCCTAATCTTGAGTTGGTGATATCCAGATCGCAAATCAATTTTTGAGAATACAGTTGCTCCTTGCAATTGATCAAACAGATCATCGGTTCTTGGAAGAGGATACTTGTTCTTGATTGTCACCTTGTTCAATTGACGGTAGTCGACACATAGGCGAAGTGATCCATCTTTCTTCTTGACAAAAAGAACTGGAGCACCCCACGGAGATGTGCTAGGTCATATGAACCCCTTCTCCAATAATTCCCCAAGTTGTGTCTGGAGTTCCTTAAGCTCAGCAGGCGACATTCGATATGGAGTAATCGATATAGGTGTGATTTCAGGAAGTACGTCAATGGAAAAATCAATCTCTCGATTTGGAGGTTGTCCTGGTAAGTCTTCGGGAAAGACATCAGGAAATTCATTCACGATCGGGATGTCATCTAGTTTAGTTTCAGAAAGAGAAGTATCGATGACAAATGCCAAGAATGCCTCACAACCCTTACGCATTAGTTTATGCGCAGTCAACATTGAAATAAAAGAGAGGGATTTCGTTTGAAGTTTACCTTCAAAAACAAGTTCTGAGAATCCTGGTCTACGAAAAATAACAAGCTTCTCATGGCAATCGAGAATTGCATGATGAGAAGAAAGCCAATCCATGCCAAGAATAACATCAAGATCAATCAAAGGCAATGGTATCAATTCAGCCTCTAAAATGACATATTTGATCTTCAATGGACAACCAAGGAATACCGAATCACGAATTAAACGCTCTCCAAGAGGGGTATGAATGATGAATCCAGGTGACAAATGAGAGATAGGATAATCTAAGATTGCAGTAAGATCATCCCGGATATAAGACCTATCAGAACCTGGGTCAAATAAAGCGTAGACCTGATGGTCTCCCACAAACACATGGCCTAAAGAAGCAATATTAGGTGAGATTGTGATTTAAAAATTTAGAAAGATAGAATTTCTTACGAATGTTTTATTCGTAACAAGTGACATAACAAGGCGGGGTTAGATCTAGCATGTGAAAATACTCAGATTATAAATTACCTGTCACAACCTTCGGATCTGAGCGAGCCTCTTCTTGGGAAATATGAAATACTCTAGTTTGCTTCCTTCCTTGCATAGGTGATTGAGTTCTAGGGCCGCTTGAGGCATCGGGCACTCTGGTAACTGCAGATCGAGTATCTCTGGGTGTAGAATATGTTAGTTTACCACGAAGCTGACAAGAACCCTTACTGCTCGCTCCCATAAGCTGAGGATAAGAACTTCGCATATTCCCCGGCTGTCGACACTGAAAACATACTTGAGGAGCCTTACAAGGGCCGTCGTGATATTTTAAGCAATTCTGGCACTTGCGATTTTCACCAACCGATCCCGAGACATTGCTCCGCCTCTACTAAACTGCTTCCGAGATTGAGGAAAACTAATAGATACCGAACTTGGTGCGCCACACGAAGATCCCACACCCCTATACACTTTCGATGCATTTCCTGGAAATGCGCTCCCTTGCCTTTTCTTTTGAGATCGTTCTGCAAGCTTATGTCTCGCCTGAACTAAACTTTCTACCCTCAGAGCTTCTTCTACGAGATCGTCAAGACTCTCGTACTTGTCTCCGGACTTGATGCGATCTCGAATGTTTAAATTAAGACCATCTTTAAATCTCTTGCAATTCTCGCAATTCCAGAAATTTGCTTTCGTACTCCACGACCGACATAATGCCTTGAAAGAGTTTGAAGAACTCCTTTCTCTTCTGATCCTTGATGTACTGAGAGAAGTATCAATCTTTGAATCGTTCCACAAAGACAGCCCACGTAATAGTAATCGAAGATGTCTCTTTTAGATTCTGCCACCATCGTCGTGCATCTGGGCCTAACAGCTTGGTCGCAATGACCACACGATAACATTCTTCAATCATCGAGGTGTCAAAGGTCTCTGAAATCTCCTTTAACCATGCCCCCGCTTTAGAAGCATCTCTTGCACCGTCAAATTTCGAAGTCCCCATGTTTTCAACTGCTTTCACCAAATCAGGTATAAAAAGTGCACCTCGAGAAGTAGTATAATGTCTTGCCTTAACTTTTAAAAGCCCAAAATAATTTATTTATCTTTGGCCCAAACCTTATAATATATCAGCCACAAACTAGAATTTGTTTTTTTAAAGCCCAAAATCTATTTAATTATTATTAGCCCAACTAGAATTTGCTTTTAGAGCCCAAAATCTATATATTTATTTTTGGCCCAAAGTCTAACTCACTTAAATGGCTTAGTCTATTAATAAGCGCAGCCCATCAATAGCCCCAACAATATATGTCAAAAATAGAATAAAAAGGAGAAATGAAGATAAGAAATAAGAAAGGGCTTCTAGAACATCCAAGAGGGGGAAAGAAGAGAAAGGAAGAGGAGAAACCCTTGTGATCAAATTCTCCCATATAACTCTCATTTTAGTTGGTGTATAAGTGTGTTAAGGTAAGTAATATGTCAATTAAGCTTCCTTTCTCCATGATTTTGTGATTTTGTTGGGTTTCTTCCTAGTAAAGGGAAATTCGTATGCTTCTGTTCGACCTACTTTCGACATAGCTATTGATCTTAGAAAGTTACAAACTTAATTTCTATACGTAGCTGGATTCGTTAGCTTTCCGTAGCCACTTGAAACACCTCAATCCGATTTTTCTACAATTAGTTATGAATTTTTTCGTAAACTGCCTCTAGGTGATTCGCAGCCACTGTCCGAACTGATTTTGGCATATCTATTGCCCTCAGAAATTTGCAAACTCAATTTCTGTATGTAGCTGAGTTTGTTAGCTTTCCGTAGCCACTTGAAACGCCTCAATCCGAGTTATATACAATTAGTTATGATTTTTTTCGTGAACTGCCGCAGGCTGGAAAATTTCAGAATTTGTTATGTCAAATTCAAATTTATTTCCTATCGTTTCGTTTGAGAAATGATATGAACCGGGTTATGTGAGACTCGGAGTTGGTGTTGAGGAGTTACGAGCTGCCCTTTATTTAATATCAACTCCTATATATATTGATTTGTATTCATTTGCTTATCTACTTTTTAGGTAAAGATCAATCGTCGAAGGGCAAGGGGATATTCAGATTTCGGAGAGAGTTAATCATTTCCTTGTGAGTTGATAATTCGGGAATGCCTTCTCTTGTGGGAAGCGTGGACCCTTGACAAGTTTGCATTCATTTTCTTTACTTACTTGATAAGAAAATTACTTGATGATGTGTTATGTGGTAAAGAGGCTGATTGGCTCAATTGCTCTAGGTTGAGCCTGATTGGCATGATATGGTCCATTGATTATCTTATATTATTTCATATAGAGTCCTGTCAGCCATGTATTACGGGTATTGTTTGTTTAAATTTATAGAGCCTTGCTGGCTCGATATATGATATCATTTGTTGTGAAGTATTTGAGGATTAATTTATTGATAATCTTGTGACTTGAGTTGTTATGCATTTGATGATTTATATGCATACCTGGTACCAAGGTTAAGTAGCCCGAATTGGTCACTGTTCGGGTGAGTTGGAGCGACATTGTTTAAGTAGCCCGAATAGTCGCGGTTCGGGTGAGTTAGAGTGACAAACTAATCGCCCGTGGCTTGGCAAACCTGGGTGAGTTAGATCTAACGAGGCACCTGTCCATTTGCCAAATATTGATACTCTGGAAGGTGATCGTTAGATGGATCAGCCTATTATAGGCTCAGTCAACGTCACCGGTGTGGGACACGCATGTTTTATATGTTTACATGTTTTATCATTTCAAGGATCTCATTGATATTAAATTGTGGTACTTGGTATATGTTGAGAAAGAGCATTAACCTTCATTTTGTCTAGAGTAATGGTTACGGGCTCGGACTGACTCTCGACGGAGAGCTCAGTTCGAGGAGGATATTGGCTACCCACGTGTCTTTTATGTGTTAACATGTTGTTTGAACTAAATGTGTTATTTTTTAAATGCGTATAGAGGTTTTATTTTCATTAATTTGTATATTGTGTAATAAATACTTGATGTGGAACGCAAATGTTGGATTTTAAGTTATAAGTCTTGAACGTGAGTGGTTTTGCGTGATCGGCTTATCACCTCACTGAGCTAGTGGTTTTGCTCACCCCCCACCATTCCTTTCCTTTTCAGGCGGTTGATATCTTTTGGTTGGAGGTTTGCCTATCTTTTGCTCGTCATCCGATCAGTGCTTGGGTACTCTTCTTTTTGTGTATAAATTGGCGGATCCATTGGCGAGATTGTATAGTTCATATCTGGTACCCTTTTTTTTTTCACTTTCGCGATGTTATATCGCTTGTGTATATTTCCTTCAGACCGAGTTACATCATTATATTTTGTTCCTTTGTAAATCTTTGATGGTATGTTATGAAAATGATGTCCTCGGGTAGTACACGTTATCATCAGTTGTTCTGTCCTACAAGTATTTGATAGCAAGCCTTACGTTTTCTATAAATTTTCGGAGTGGAGTGCACCCATTCTGTGAAATTTATGGTTAACGTGGCGGTTGTCGCGTTCTGTCTATTGTCGGGGCGTGACAAGTAGAACCTCCTAAAGCCATTTTTGGAGTAAAAACTGATACATTAGTTGTAGGTCGAATCGGTTCATTAGCACAAAGTACCTCTTCAGTGACAGTCGTAGTCGTATGAGCCGTTGTAGGTGGTGGAACACCATGTATTCGAATATGATCATAATACAATTTGTACTGCTCCGGTGTCATCATGTGCTCAACCCGCAACTGGGCCCGTGGTTGCTCTTGTTGGATTGTATACTAAAAGTCTAGCTTTTTGTATGAACAATATTGTAACAATTAATTTGAAATGAGAATCATATGATCAAATGATTGCATCTTATAATTTATTTATATGTTCGATGCAATAGTCCACTTACTTTATACTGTAGATAATATGTTGTGCAACAACACGCGGAAGATCATATTATCGGTTTTCTTATAAAGTATAAACTGATGCTCACAACCGAGATAGACGGGGACTCTCTATCGGGATGGTTGTAGTGTGGTTTGGTATTAGCTTGTCTTGGCTATAGAATCACATTAGTGCACTTGTGTGTATTGAGCAGGACCGCTTGAGATCGTTCGACTTATACTGACTTATAGGAGAACTTGATCTCAGTTATTATGGAAGTTCGTGCTCTTAATCCCTATACAATAACCTCGACACGTAGGGCAATATGTATTTCCTCGATTCATCAATGGGTGAGATTTACATGTAATTAAATCAACAAACTCGATGAGTTGGGAAGTAGTGCTGTCTCTATGTTGTGCTGTTGATTGTAGAAGGAATCCGTGTCCGTCATAGGTTGATGATGTCCCCTTGAGGAGCTCATAAGGATTATCATGTAAACCCTGCAGGTGGAATTTATTCTGGCATGATAATAAGGTTGAGTGGTATTACTCTTGGATGAGATATTAATTAATTGGGTTGTCAGTAACTTAATTAATTAATGGACATTGTATATCTTAAACATGGGGAGACTAATGGACTCATAATAAGAAGGAGCCCAAAACGTAATTTTGGGATTGGTACGGTAGTGCAATAATAATATTTTAGTGGAATATATTATTATTATTGGACTTAAGTATAAGCTTTGGGCTAAGCTTGGATACTTAAGCCCAATGGAGGCCCAACCCAATTTCTCCTCCTGGTCCCTGCTGTAGCCCATGTATATAAGTCACCTCAACTTATCTGGAACCCTAATCTAATTGATTATTCACGTGTGATGAGGGTTGAGAGCAGATTGAGGAGGTCTCGTAGATCGTCGCCCACACGACGTCGAGATCGGACTTGGGACATACAGCAGAAGATCAGAAGGTAGTTTGCTGCTGCTGTCCACGACCTTGCGAAATTTGTATAAAATCGTACAGTGCTCAAAATTTGATGATCAATATACTGACGGAAAGCCGTCGAAGAGTGGATCGTTTGAACGCAAAGATCACTCAATTCCAATATCAGACGAGGAAGTTATGGCCATTCTTGTGCGACTGCGCAGGCTGCCTGCGAGAATCAATCTTCATCAACATACCTTGGTGAACGGTAATCGTTTCTATGATTTATTGCTTCCGCTGTGATAGAAACGCATGATATTATAATGGGTCATGTTAACCAAATGATCCAAGTGCCAACAATTGGTATTAGAGCTTCGGTTTCGTGGTGAAGCGTGACACGTTAGACTAGGGTTTATGTGGTTAATTTTTCGAAATTAGGATCGCATGTTTAGGGTTTTGGTTTTACTGCACAAACCATGATATCCCTATGTGAAATATACCCTATATCATATCTGTTCGTTGATGGTTGTGTGTGAGAGGATTCGACGAAAACTGTTCGTGAATTTCACATGGAAGGAAGAAATTGAGAGAAAATCCAGCGCAGTGATATTGCAGAGGCAATAACCAGAGTTTCAACCGTCGGATCAGGCTGAATTTTGGTCAGCACGTTTGGATTTTGTGGATGTACATTCTGAACGGTGAAGATCGTATTTGGAGCTTTTTGTTGTCGGAAATACGCCGAAAACAGAAGCAGTTTTTTGGGCGATTCTGTTCTGCGCAGTCGAGGGAAAAGAGCTGTTTCTCACAATCTAACCGTTTGATCGACCTGTAATTTGAAAAGAATGTTCAAAACTCACAGGTGTAGATTCTGGACGGTGGAGATTGGATTCCCAGGTCCCTACAGTTGCGAACCCTGAACGACAGTTGGTGTAGTTTGATGTTGCGCGTTGGGCTGAACTTGGTTCCGTGCAAGTAGGCCCTTGGACGAGCGGATTTGCATCAGATTCGATTGGTCTGCATCAGGTTCGATCGATGCTGCACCAGGTTCGAGCAGATTTGCATCAGGTTCGATTGGTCTGCATCAGGTTCGATCGATGCTGCACCAGGTTCGAACGGATTTGCATCAGGTTCGATCGATGCTGCACCAGGTTCGAGCAGATTTTCATCAGGTTCGATTGGTCTGCATCAAGTTCGATCGATGCTACACCAGGTTCGAGCGGATTTGCATCAGGTTCGATTGGTCTGCATTAGGTTCGATCGATGCTGCACCAGGTTCGAACGGATTTGCATCAGGTTCGATTGGTCTGCATCAAGTTCGATCGATGCTGCACCAGGTTCGAATGGATTTGCATCAGGTTCGATTGGTCTGCATCAGGTTTGATCGAAGCTGCACCAGGTTCGAGCGGATTTGCATCAGGTTCGATTGGTCTGCATCAGGTTCGATCAATGCTGCACCAGGTTCGAGCGGATTCACATCAGGTTCGATTGGTCTGCATTAGGTTTGATCGACTCTGCACCAGGTTCGAGCGGGTTTGCATCAAGTTTGACTAGTCTGCATCAGGTTCCGCGTGAGTCTTCACAATATAATCGGGCAAGATGCCAGAGTGGTGGAGCAAGCTGCGGGGAGGTCGATCCCCATCGCAGTTGTCCGCATTCGTGATTGGTGGCGAACAATCGGATTCGCTGTTATATAACTGTTATAATTGATTTATTAATTGATTATTGTTATATATGTATGCATGATTCTCTATGATTTATTGCCTTAAATAGAAGCATGCTAGATTGCGTATTATATTTGGTATATTATATGCATGTATGTTGGAGTGTTGATCAAGTCAACTTATTTTTGGCAATTTATTTCCTTATATATAACTGCTATAATTGTTTTATTGGTCAATTATTGTTATATATTTGGAAGTATGAGCATGCTAGGTTGCGTATTTTATTTTTAAATGTTATATGCATGTAAAAACCCTCAGTGTTGAATAACTAAGTGGGAGAGGGGATTGGTAAAAATTCTCGCGGCCTCCATTATTGGTTTGTTAGCAATGTGAATAAACTTGCACGTCGGCATTAGAGCCTTCCTCCCCATCGGATGAGTTTATTCATGGATTGCTGGGACAGACTTTTTTAAATAATTATGTTTGTAATTTGATGCACAAGCGTTGGCATAGACCTTCCTCCCTATCGGATGAGTTCATTTGCGGATCACTGTACAGACTTATAATTGATGACTGTAGGAAGTTATCCGAGCGCGTGTGTATTTCTCCATCTGTAAGGCACATAAGCTTGGGCCGCGGACTTGGAGTCAAATAATGGTGTACACTTAGGTGTAAATAATAAGTATCCTCCCCATCGGAGTCACTGCTTTTATTTGCATGGCTAAAGAGGAACCGACTATTAATTATTTTGTCATAAAGTTAGGTTGACAAATGAAATTAATGGGTAAAACCTCCTCTTGTAAATGTTCGGGTTTGTAAACGTCCACACTATCGTGGCTTGCAGACTCACGGTGCTTGAGATGTCGGTGAATTTTATTTTTATATTGTTTTGAGGGAATCAATATAAAAGGATAAAATTCGAAGTTTTGATCGGTATATTTATTTGTGATTCTCTGATTTTCAAATGGTTTTATCTCACTTATTATTAACTAAAAGAAATTATATTTACTTGTCCAAATTAAATGATTAGAAAAGAATCTTGGTTTTGAATTTTATTTCTTAAGAAAATACATGTGTGTTCTCACATAGGACGTCTCATGATGCCTATTAAAGTCTCTAGTGAAGAGATGAGAGGTTCATAGAAATATGATGGTCTCATGTAACTCTTCGGATACTTGAGTAATTTAAAAGGCGGTAGGTCATGATTGAATTTGATGAATGAATTGGAAATACATGGAATAGAAGTTGAAGGGGAAACCTAAGTCAATTTTATTCTTCATAATTGCCTAGATGTTTTGAGTAAGTTTCTCATGAATTACAAGAGGTTTTATATGGTGGGAAACTTCTGACAAAACATGTGTTAAAGGAAATTCAATTTCATAAAAGGAGTGAATAAGGATAGAATCTTACTTACTAGTTGTTTAAACATGATTAGTGATGACATCTACTGACACGAAGTGTGTAGATACTGGAATCACTGAATGTTCATTACTAAGTGAGGATAAGATTGTTATGACATGGGTAAAACTACAAGACTGATAGCTATTGCAGTGGGAGTTGTTTATTTATCTTATGATATGAACAAACGTTTGATTTTGTAAAATTATCTTTACTTACGTTTTCATAGAAAGAATTTGATTTCGGTTTCTATGCATTAATAGATGGATACTCCATTTTATTTAAATGACATGGTTATTATAATGAAGGATAGAGTTGTAATCTGTTATGGTACGTTGATGGACAATTTATATACTCTTAAATCATGTATATTCCACAGATGCAACAAATAGTAATTAATAATGCATCTTCTGATCTTAGTAAGAGAAAGTAACCTTCGGAGATGAACTAAACATGCATTTGGCGTCTAAGACTAGACCATTTTACTTGAGTAGGACTCAAAAGTTGATAGCAGATGGACCGTAAGGTTTATCTGAAATGGAAACTATCGGACTTGCGAGTCTTACTTGGAAGTAAAAATGATTAATTACCTTTTCAAGGTAAAGGGGTGTAGAGCGAAAGATATATATGTTGGAATTGGTTCATTCTGATTCAAGCGGGCCTAATATTATCTAGGCGAGAGGTGGTTATGAATAATCGAAGATTATTCTAGATACCGATATATTTATTTGATGCACTGCATGTCTAAGTTCTTTGATTTATTCAAGAATTGTAAGGTTGGTACAGTAAAGCATCATGGAAAATATATCAAGTAATGACGATTTAATCGTTATTACAAGTACCTCTTAGGATAATTAAGAGCTATTAATCAGAGGTTGAGATTAAATCTCAAGTGGTCTACACCGGGCATGCCCCAGCTGAATGGTGTGGTGGATAGAAGGAATAAGACTCTTATGGTAATGATTAGATAGATGATGAATTATTTGGAATTACTTAATTCATTTTATGGATAAGCCCTAGAAACAGTAATTCGTATGAATGTTAGTCTGTTTATGGGATATCCTAGAAAAATGAAGGGTGATTTATTTAGTCCAAAAGATCGAAGGGTGATTGTTAACACAAACACTAGATTTTTGGAAAAAGACTATGTATTAAATCATAAACCCATGTATAAATCCTTCTAAAGGAAGTGAGAGGGAAAAATACAAAGTATAAGTACCAATTGTACAAGAGGATATACCACAAGGTAAACTGCAACGTGAGTCACGTCTGATACACAATTACATGTAGTTCCTTGTCGCAGTGGGAGGGTTATTCGACAACCCGTGAGATACATGTTTTGGGAAAGTCGTAAGACTTGATCCTTAGTAAACATGATATTATCCTAGGGATACGACGTTGCACTACAAAATTAAAATGCAGAATCTTAGTAAGTGCAATGAATATTAAAATAGAATCAATGGATTTTAAATTAGGTCTGGATGCTTGTTGAACCGCTAAATGGCGTAAAAGCCATTGGAAGCGGGCATGCAAGAATAAAAGAGGATCATAGAATAAGGTGAAAATCTTGGAAGCAAGCTTGTTGCGAAAAGGTATACTCAGAAAGAAAGGGTTCGATTATGAGAAAACCTGTTCACCGGTAGCTATACCTAAGTTGATCCGGACTCTTTTATTTGTTGCTACTCATATGAAATATGAGGGATAGCAAATAGATGTCGAGACAGCTTTCCTGATCGGAAGTCTTAAGGGAAACATCTATGTGAAGCAACCAGAGTGATTCATTGCAAAGAGCTAAGAGCATTGTGATAGTGAGCTTAAAAGTGTCCATTAATGGACTAAAACAAGCTTCAAGATCATGAAACATCCGTTTTGATGAGGTAATCCAGTGACATGGATCTAATCAATGATCGGATGGGTCTTGTGTATTGAAAAGAGTGATGGATTACGTGGTGGTATTTCTTGTACTATACGTAGATAGTATCTTGCTCATTGGAGACAATGAAAGAGTATTGTCGGGCGTATGGGTATGGTTGATAAAGCGGTATGAGATGAAGGACTTAAGAAGAGCAAAAATATCCTTTTGATCACGGTAATACGGATCACAAGAAAGGATGTTATGCTTATCTCAAGTTTCATATAATGATACGATCCTTACTCGTTTAGCATGTGAATTTATCTAAGTGAATGTGTCTTGTGACACAAAAGTAGATAAAGAAGATGAAAGCGGTTCCTTATGCTTCGGCAAATGAGGAAGCTTAATCTAAGGAATGCTATGCACGAGATTGGATATCTATTTTGCCGATGGCATGAACAGTGGGTATCAACATAACCCGGAACAAGAATGATGAACTGTGGTAAGACATATACTTATGTACCTGAAAAGGACTAGAAACTATATGTGGGCTTACCGAACAGATTCACTGATTCTTATGGGTTACATAGATTCAGATTTTTCAAATCAGATAGGGACGACAGTAAATGTACCTCAAAGGTTATGCGTTTAATTTTAGGAAGTTATGTCATAATGTGGAGGAGTGTTATATAGAAATATATTTCAGACTCCGGACTCCATCATGGAAAGATGATAAATTAGAGCCTATGAGGCAGCCAAAGTATCTGTATGACTCTAGAAACTTCAAGATGGACTTCGAAGTGTTTCTAAGTTTGCCCAAGGATATCACAATTTATATTGATGATATTGGTGCAGTTGCAAACTTGAAGGAATCACGAGCCCATAAGGCAATTAAACACATGGAGTGCAAGTACCACCTATTACGAGAAATCGTATGATGAGGGGAAGGTTGTTGTCGCCTAGATTGCATCGGATGATGACCTAGTAAATCCCTTTACAAGGACCTTAAGGCGAGAGCTTTTGATGGTCGTGTAGTGGGAGTGGAAATCAGATGTATGGCAGAAGACATGACAGCATAGTCTTTTAGTATAAGTGGGAGATTGTTGGATTGTATACTAAAAGTCTAGCTTTTTGTATGAACAATATTGTAACAATTAATTTGAAATGAGAATCATATGATCAAATGATTGCATCTTATAATTTATTTATATGTTCGATGCAATAGTCCACTTACTTTATACTGTAGATAATATGTTGTGCGACAACACTTGGAAGATCATATTATCAGTTTTCTTATAAAGTATAAACTGATGCTCACAACCGAGATAGATGGGGACTCTCTATCGGGATGGTTGTAGTGTGGTTTGGTATTAGCTTGACTTGGCTATAGAATCACATTAGTGCGCTTGTGTGTATTGAGCAGGACCGCTTGAGATCGTTCGACTTATACTGACTTATAGGAGAACTTGATCTCAGTTATTATGAAAGTTCGTGCTCTTAATCCCTATACAATAACCTCGACACGTATGGCAGTACGTATTTCTTTGATTCATCAATGGGTGAGATTTACATGTAATTAAATCAACAAACTTGATGAGTTGGGAAGTAGTGCTGTCTCTATGTTGTGCTGTTGATTGTAGAAGGAATCTGTGTCCGTCATAGGTTGATGATGTCCCCTTGAGGAGCTCATAAGGATTATCATGTAAACCCTGTAGGTGGAATTTATTCCGGCATGATAATAAGGTTGAGTGGTACTACTCTTGGATGAGATATTAATTAATTGGGTTGTCAGTAACTTAATTAATTAATGGACATTGTATATCTTAAACATGGGGAGACTAATGGACTCATAATAAGAAAGAGCCCAAAACGTAATTTTGGGATTGGTACGGTAGTGCAATAATAATATTTTAGTGGAATATATTATTATTATTGGACTTAAGTATAAGCTTTGGGCTAAGCTTGGATACTTAAGCCCAATGGAGGCCCAACCCAATTTCTCCTCCTGGTCCCTGCTGTAGCCCATGTATATAAGTCACCTCAACTTATCTGAAACCCTAATCTAATTGATTATTCACGTGTGATGAGGGTTGAGAGCAGATTGAGGAGGTCTCGTAGATCGTCGCCCACACGACGTCGAGATCGGACTTGGGACATACATCAGAAGATCAGAAGGTAGTTTGCTGCTGCTGTCCGCGACCTTGCGAAATTTGTATAAATTCTTACTGTGCTCATAATTTGATGATCAATATACTGATGGAAAGCCGTTGAAGAGAGGATCGTCTAAACATAAAGATCACTCAATTCTGATATCAGACGAGGAAGTTATGGCCATTCTTGTGGGACTGCGCAGGCTGCCTGAGAGAATCAATCTTCATCAACATACCTTGGTGAACGGTAATCGTTTCTATGATTTATTGCTTCCGCTGTGATAGAAACGCATGATATTCTAACGGGTCACGTTAACCAAATGATCCAAGTGCCAACAGCTCTACCTGGGAAATCGGCACCCTATGATCAGAATTGATAGGGTCCGTAACCGTCGGAGGAACGACATAATCAGAAGAAACATGTCCTCGTGGTCCACGAGGAACAGAAGAAAGTTGAGGATTCGGAGGATCACGAGGAGTGTGTCCTCGACCTCGACCTCGACGATGAACTGGAGGTGCCATAATGACTGAAAGGAAGAAAGGAAAGAAGATGCAAGGTCAACATCAAGGCATTACGATACCTTAGGATGACATAGAAATAAAGTTGGACCCATTGGCTCGACTCAAAAAGAATGAGAATCATAAAACCAGGCTTTGATACCAAGAAAGTTGTCACGCCCTGACCCAGACAGAATGTGACAACCGCCACGTTAACCATAAATTTTACGGGATGGGTGCACTCCACTCCACAAAGTTTATAGAAAATGTAAGGCTTGCTATCAAGTACCTGTAGAACTGAACAACTGATAACAACGGGTATAACCCAAGGACATCATCTCATAAAGTATCAAAAAGGATTTACAAAGGTACAAAATATAACGATGTAACTTAGTTTGAAGAAAATATACATGAGCGATATAACATCGCAAAAGTACAAAAGAACATCAAGGGGGTCACCAAATATAAACTATACAATCTCGCCAATGAATCCGTCAATTTACATAAAAGAGAAAGTACCGAAAACACTGATTGGATGACGAACAAATGATAGGAAAACCTCCAACCAAAACGATATCAACAACCTGAAAAGGAAAGAATGATGGGGATGAGCAAAACCACTAGCTCAGTGAGGTGATAAGCCGGTCACCCCGACCCTTATACGAAGCATGTATTCCCACTCGCGGTTCATAACATAAAATCCAACATTTCATCCCACAATAACTATTTCTCACTCAGTATACATATTAATGAAAATAAAAACCTTAGTGCACATTTACGAATAACACAATTAGTTCAAACAACATGTTATCACATAAAAGACGTGTGGGTAGTCAATATCCTCCTCGAACTGAACTCTCCATCGAGAGACAATCCAAGCCCATCACCGTTACTCTAGATAAAATGCACATTAATATTCTTTCTCAACACGCCAAGTGCTAAAGTTCACAATTCAATATCGACGTGAATACTTGAAATGATCAAACATATAAACATATATGACATGCATGTCCCACACCGGTGACGTTGACTGAGCCTATAATAGACTGATCCATCTAACAATCACCCTCCCGAGTATCAGTATTTGGCAAATGGATAGGTGCCCCGTTAGATCTAACTCACCCGGGTTTGCCAAGCCACGGGCAACTTGGTTGTCACTCTAACTCACCCGAATCGCGATAATTCGGGCTACTTAATCAATGTCGCTCCAACTCACCCGAACCGTGATCAATTCGGGCTACTTAACCTTGGTACCAGGTATACATATGCATATGCATCATAAGATGAAAAAATGACTCAAGTTAGAGTCTTAATTGGCACATAAGTCACAAGAATAACCAGAAATCAATATGCAAATAATTCGCAATAAAGGCTATCAGATATCGAGCAGGTAAGATTCTTCAACATAAGTTAAACTCAACAATACCCATAACATATGGCCAACCAGAACTCTGTATGCAATAATATAGGATAATCGATGGACCAAATTAGACCAATCAGGCTCTAACCAGAACAATCGAGCCAATCAGGCTCTTGACACATAACACATTTCCAAATAATTTTCTTATCAATTAACTACAACTAAAATAAATGCACATGTATCGAGGGTCCACACTTCCCACAAGAGAAGGCGTTCCCGAATTATCAACTCACAAGAAAGTGATTAACTCTCTCTGAAATCTGAAGTCGGTCCTTTGCCCTTCGTCGATAGTTCTTTACCTAGAAAAGAGATGAGCAATTAAAGACAAATCAAATATAACTAATTATTAGCGGTAACATCGTCTTTCATTGTCAAAATAAATCTTAATCGAGCTCGAGCGAGTCAATATTAAATAAGAACAGCCCGTATCTCCTCAACCTCATCTCCCAATCTCACATAACCAGTTTTAGATCATTTCTTAAACAAAACGATAGGAAATAAATTTGAATTCGACATAAATATTCTGAAATTTCCAGTTAGCGGCAGTTTACAAGAAAAATCATAACTAATTGTAGAAAAATTGAATTGAGGAGTTTCAAGTGCTACAGAAAGCTAACAATTCAGTTACATACAGAAATTGAGTTTGTAAACTTCTGATGTCAGTAGTTATGTCAAAATCAGTTCGAACTGCAGCTGCGAATTACCTAGCAGCAGTTTACGAGAAAAATCATAACTAATTGTAGAAAAATTGGATGGAGACGTTTCAGGTGGCTAAAGAAAGATAACGAGTTGAGTTACGTACAGAAATTAAGTTTACAAATTTTTGAGGACAATAGCTAGGTCAAAAGTAATTCGGACAGTAGCTGCGAATTATGTCAATACTAGAAAAAAATCCAACAAAATTATAAAATTATGGAGGAAAGAAGCTTAATTTACACATTACTTACGTCAAAAAAACTTAGAAACCACCTAGGATGAGGGTTGTAAGGGAGAATTTGATCAACAAGGGTTTCTCCTCTTCACTCTCTTCTTTTCCCTCTTTTGTTTTCCTTCTCCCGTTCTTCTTTCTTTTCTTTTCTTTTATTTTATTTTTAATGTGCTGGCCATACTTACTAGTATCTAACACATTTAAGTGGGCTGAAACTTGGGCCAAATAAATAAATAAGTAGGTTTTGGGCTTTAAAAATAAATCTAGGGCAACTTGGGCCAAAAATAAATAAATAGGTTTTGGGCTCTATAAACAAATCTAGGGCAACTTGGGCCAAAAATAAATAAATAGGTTTTGAGCTCTATAAACAAATCTAGGGCAACTTGGGCCAAAAATAAATAAATAGATTTTGGGCTCTATAAACAAATCTAGTTGGAACTAAGATATTATAGTTTATCCTTTCTTAACTCATAAGAAAAGGAGTTTTTTATTCAATGATTCGTTTAAACGAAGTGATAATGAGTCTTTAGATGTCGAATCTATCATTCATTATATGTTGTTTATCCTTTCTTAACTCATAAGAAAACAAGTTCTTTATTCAATGATTCGATTAAATGAAGAGATAATAAGTCTTTGAACGTCGAATCTATCATGCATTATATGTTGTTTATCTTTTCTTAACTCAAAAAGAAATGAGTTCTTTATTCAATGATTCGATTAAACAAAGAGATAATTACTCTTTAGACGTCGAATCTATCATGCATTATATGTTGTTTATCCTTTCTTAACTCATAAAGAAGTGAGTTTTTTATTCAATGATTCGATTAAACAAAGTGATAATAGTCCTTAGACGTCGAATCTATCATGCATTATATGTTGTTTATCCTTTCTTAACTCATAAGGAAACGAGTTCTTTATTCATTGATTCGATTAAACGAAGAGATAATAAGTCTTCTAACGTCAAATCTATCATGCATTATATGTCGTTTATCCTTTCTTAACTCTTAAGTAAACATGTTCTTTATTCAATGATTCGATTTAACGAAGAGATAATGAGTCTTTAGACATCGAATCTATCTTGCATTATATGTTGTTTATGTTGGCAATTGGATCGTGTGGATCAACGTGATCGTTAGGATTTCAGTTTCAGGCAAACAATCAGCGGAAGTAATTAAAATGTTTACCGTACTTCTGGGTCGATGTAGAGGATGAACAGCAGTGAAGAACACCTCTGATCTTCTACCGTATGTCCCAAAGTCAACTCTGGTGTTGGGTGGTCAACAATCCCCAGAGTTCTCTCAATCAGTTCTCTGTTGTCTCCCGTATGTCAAATGAGGCACACCCTCTTGTTTAACAGGAACTGAGATGACTTATATACTTGGGCTACAGCAGGGACCAGGAGGAGAAATTGGGCTGGGCCTCAATTGAATTTAATTAACCAAGCTTAGCCCAAAGCTTTTAAATAAATCCAATAATAATAATATAGTCCACTAAAATATTATTACTGCACTACCCGTCCAATCCCAAAATTATGTTCTGGGCTCCTTCTTATTATAAGCCCGATAGTCTCCCCATGTTTAAGATATACAATGTCCATTAATTAATTAAGTTACTGACAACTCAAATTAATTAATATCTCATCCGAGAGTAGTACCACTCAACCTTATTATCATGCCGGAAATTAATCCACTTGCAAGATTTACATGATAAACCTTATGAGCTCCTCAAGGGGACATCATCAACCTATAACGGACATGGATTCCTTCTACAATCAACAGCACACCATAGATACAGCACTACTTCCCAACTCACCGAGTTTGTTGATTTAATACTTATAAATCTCACCCATTGATGAATCAAAGAAATACATACTGCCCTACGTGTCGAGGTTATTGTATAGGGATTAAGAGCACGAACTTCCATAATAACAGAGATCAAGTTCTTCTATAAGTCAGTATAAGTCGAACGATCTCAGGCGGTCCTGCTCAATACACATAAGTGCACTAATGTGATTCTATAGCCAAGACAAGCTAATACCAAACCACACTACAACCATACCGATAGAGAGTCCCCGTCTATCTCAGTTGTGAGCATCTGTTTATACTTTATAAGGAAACCGATAATATGATCTTCTGCGTGTTGTCGCACAACATATTATCTACAGTATAAAGTAAATGGACTATTGCATCATGCATATAAAATTAATTATAAGATGCAATCATTTGATCAATGATTCTCATTTCAAATATTGTTATGACATTGTTCATACTAAAGCTAGACTTTTAGTATACAATCCAACAATCTCCCACTTATACTAAAAGACTATGCTGAAAGCTCTCGACTTAAGGTCCTTGTAAATGGTTTACTAGGTCATCATCCGATGCAATCTAGGCGACAACAACCTTCCCCTCATCATACGATTTCTCGTAACAGGTGGTACTCGCGCTCCATGTGTTTAATTGCCTTATGGACTCGTGATTCCTTCAAGTTTGCAACTGCACCAATATCATCAATGTAAATTGTGATTACCTTGGGCAAACTTAGAAGCACTTCAAAGTCCATCATGAAGTCTCTAGAGTCATATAGATACTTTGGCTGCCTCATAGGCTCCAATTC
Organism: Pogostemon cablin; assembly: GCA_023678885.1. Lineage (NCBI taxonomy): Eukaryota > Viridiplantae > Streptophyta > Magnoliopsida > Lamiales > Lamiaceae > Pogostemon > Pogostemon cablin. The sequence continues at coordinate 36,417 of JAHCLQ010000814.1, forward strand.
ATCATCTTTCCATGATGGAGTCCGGAGTCTGAAATATATTTCTATATTACACTCCTCCACATTATGACTCTACTTCTTAAGATTAAACACATAACCTTTGAGGTGAATTTACTGCCGTCCAATCTGACTAAAAAATCTGAATCTACGTAATCCACAAGAAGCAGTGAATCTGTCTAGTAAGTCCACATATAATTTCCAGTCCTTCTCAGGCACTTTATAAATGTCTTACCACAGTTCATCATTCTTGTTCCGGGTTACGTTAATACCTACTATTCATGCATTCAGCAAAACAGAACTCCAACATCGTTCATAGCATTCCTTAGATTAAGCTTCCTTATTCGCCGAAGCATAAGAAACCGCTTTCATCCTCTTTATCTTCTTCTTGTGTCTCAAAGACACATTCACTTAGATAAATTTACATGCTAAACGAGTATGGACTGTATCATTTTATGAAACTTGAGATAAGCATAACATCCTTTCTTTGTGATCCGTATTACCGTGATCAAAAGGATGTATTTTGCCTTTCTTAAATCCTTCATCACTACCGCTTTATTAACCGTACCCATACGCCCGATAATACTCTTTCATTGTCTCCAATGAGCAAGATACTATCTACGTATAGTACAAGAAACACCACCACGTTTCCGTCACTCTTTACAACACACAAGACTCATCCGCTCATTGATTTAAATCCATGCCACTGGATTATCTAATCAAAACAGATGCTTCAAGATCTTAAAACTTGCTTTAGTCCATCGCTGGACACTTTTAAGCTTACTATCAAAATGCTATTAGTACTTTGCAATGAATTACTCTGGTTGCTTCACATAGATGTTTTCCTCAAGACTTCCAATCAGGAAAGCTGTCTTGACATCTATTTGCTGTCCCTCATAATTTAATATGAGCAGCAATAAATAAAAGAATCCGGATCAATTTAAGCATAGCTACCAGCGAATATGTTCCCTCATAATCGAACCATTTCTTTCTGAGTACATCTTTTCGCAACAAGCTTTGCTTCCAAGATTTTCACCTTTCCGTATGATCCTCTTTTATTTCCTATGATCACTTGCAATGGTTTTTACACCATTTAGAGGTCATACAAGTTCCCAGACTTAATATAGAATCCGTAGATTCTATTTCAACGTACATTGCAACTTACTAAGATTCCGCATTTTAATCTTGTAGAGCTATGTCGTATCCGTGGGATAATACCATGTTCACTAGGGATCAAGTCTCACGACTCTCCCAAACATATATTTATGAGTTGTCACACAACCCTCCCACTACGACAAGGCACTACATGTAATTGTGTATCAGACGTGACACGCGTTGCAGTTTACCTTGTGGTATATCCTCTTGTACACTTGGTACTTATACTTAGTGTTTTCCTCTCACTTCCTTTAGAACAACTTATACATGGGCTTGTGATTTATTACATAGTCCTTTTCCAAAAATCTAGTGTTTGTGTTGACAATCACCCTTCGATCTTTTGGACTAAATAAATCACTCTCCATTTTTCTAGGATATCCCATATACAGACAAATGTTTCATGAATTACTGTATCTAGGGTATATCCATAAAATGAATTTAATTATTCCAAATAATTCATCATCTATCTAATCATAACCATAAGAGCCTTATCCCTTCTACTGACCACACCATTCAGCTGGGGCATGCCCGGTGTAGTCAACTTGAGATTTAATCTCAACTTCTGATTATTAGTTCCTAACTATCCTAAGAGGTCTTCATCATCACGATTGAATCGTAATGATGTGATATATTTTCCATGACGCTCACTGTACCAGCCTTATAATTCTTGAATTAATCCAAGAACTTAGACATGCAGTGCATCAAATAAATATATCGGTTCCCAGAATAATCTTTGAATATTCATAACCACCTCTTGCCTGGATATTGTTAGGTTCGCTTGAATCAGAATGAACTAATTCCAACATATATATCTTTGGCTCTACACCCCACAGCCTTGAAAAGGCAGTTAATCAATTTTACTTCCAAGCACGACTCGCAAGTCCGATAGTTTCCACTTCAGATAAACCTTACGGTCTATCGGCTATCAACTTTTGAATCCTACTCAAGTAAAATGAATTAGTCATAGACGCCAAATGTATGTTTAGTTCATTTTCGAAGGTTCATTTCTCTTACTAATATTAGAAGATGCATTATTTATTACTATTTATTGCATCTGTGGGATGTGCATGATTCAAGAGTATCCAAATTATCCACCAACGTACTTTAACGGATTATAGCCTCATTCCTCATTTCTATGACCATGTCATTTAAATGAAATGAAGTATCCATCCGTTAATGCATAGAAACCGAAATTAAATTCTTTCTATGAAATGTACGTAAAGACAATTTCTCATAATCAATCGTTTATTCTTATCATGAGATAAATAAACAACTCCCACTGCAATAGCCACTACCTTTGTAGTTTTACCCATGTTATTAACAATCTTATCCTTACTCAGTGATAAACATTTAGTGATTCCAGTATCTACATACTTCGAGTTAGTAGATGCCATCACTAATCATGTTTAAACCATTAGTAAATAAGATATTAACCTTGTTCAGTTCATGATGAAAATTGGCTTTCTTTTGCCACATGTTTTGTTAGAAGTTTCCCACCATATACAACCTTTCGTATTTCAGGTAGAACTTGCTCAAAACATCCAGGCAAATTGTGAAGAATAAATTAATTTAGGTTTCCCTTTCAATTTCTATTCCAAGCTCTTCCAATTCATTCATCAATTCAACCATGATCTTCTGCCTTTTTAAATTACTCAAGTATCCGAAGAGTTACATGAGACCATCATATTTCAATGAACCTCTCATCTCTTCACTAGAGACTTTAATAGGCATCATGAGATGTCCTTTGTGAGAATACACATGTATTTTCTTAAGCAGTAAATTTCAAAATTAAGATTCTTTTCTAATCAGTTAATTTGGACAAGTAAATATAATTTCTTTTAGTTAACAATTAGTGAGACTAAAACTATTCGAAATACAGAGAATCACGATTAAATTTACTGATCAAAACTTCGAATTTTATCCTTTTATATTGTTTCCCTCAAAACAATATAAAATAAAATTCACCGACATCTCAAGCACCGTGAGTCTGCAAGCCACGTTAGTGTGGACGTTTACAAACCCGAACATTTACAAGAGAAGGTTTTACCCATTAATTTCATTTGTCAACCTAACTTTATGACAAAATAATTAATAGTCGGTTACTCTTTAGCCATGCAAATAATAGCAGTGACTCCGTTGGGGAGGATACTAATTATTTACACCTAAGTGTACACCATTATTTGATCCCAAGTCCACTGCGCGAGCTTATGTGCCTTACAGTTGGAGAAGTACACACGCGCTTGGGTAGCTTCCTACAATCATCAATTATAAGTTTGTACCAGTGTACCGCACACAAACTCATCCGTTAGGGAGGAAGGCCTATGCCAACACGCAAGTTTATGTGCCACATTACAAACAATAATTATTTATGAAGTCTATACCAGTGATCCGTGAATAAACTCATCCGTTAGGGAGGAAGGCCTATGCCAACACGCAAGTTTACTCACATCACTTACAAACCAATAATGGAGGCCGCGGGAATTTATTACCAATCCCCTCTCCCACTTAGTTATTTAACACCGAGGGTTTTAAACATGCATATAATATTTCAGAATAAAATATACAACTAAGACATGCTTCTATTAACAGCAATTTAAATAAGTAAATCACATAGAACATGCCTTACACATATACAACAATAATTGACAATTAAATCAATTAATCAGTTATATAACATTAATTAATTGCATAAATAGTGGATTAATTAATTTGGGCCCAAGAGCAACAAATAAGCACAAAATGAGCAGCAGATTAATTAATTAATCAAGCCCATTATCCATGACCCATATACTCAGCCCAAAAAAAAATTAAATCCACCAAGCCCACTAGCACAAAAAGTCCATTAATAAAATTAATTAATCATGCTTGACCCATTACCCACAATTAATTAAAAACCAGCAATTAATATTGCCCAGCAGCCCATTTACCATTTTAATTAAAATTGGGCCCAATAGCCCAAAACCAAATTAAAAAAAATTTGAGCAGCCCTCTAGCTAGAAATAGGCCCATCAAAGACACCTATACAATGCCCAAACCGGTCCAGGAACCTTAACCAAAGAAGCATTCTATAAATAATTGAATTGGGCCCAACATCCAGCCCATATATAATTCTCCATCCTGCACGGCCCATCACAACAGCCCAAAATCTAATTAGGGCAGCCCAAACTCAATAAAATAGGCCCAGCAAAAAGAATCATCTTCGCTGCCCTAAAACAGCCGCCCCCTCATCCTTCCAGTCACAACGATGGAGCCCACACTGCCGTCCGCCACACGACGACCCAACAGCGCCGCCAGTCCTCTGCTCCCGGCGACCGGAGTTCGTCTGGCGCCGTCAAGACCCGACAGCTCCGCCGGAGACGCGCCGTCAAGACTCCAACGAGACTGACCCTCGACACGCACCTGCAACCATCCTCACCGGATGCCAGACCTTCCAGCAACGCCGCGCCAGCCAGCCACCGTCGACAGCCAACTGGCACCGCGCCTACAGCCAATCGGCCGCGCCGACAGCCAATCGGAGCCGCACCGATAGCCGTCAGTGATTTGAGCTCGACAGCCGTGCCCGCCTGCCGCGCTATCGCCGACCAACAGTGGCGCATGCAGAATTTCCGGATTGCCAAAATGCGTCACTCCGGCGAGACGCGACGGAGTCCAACGCGCCGCCCAGTCACCTGCCATCGCTGACCTTGCCGCCGCCAGACGACAAGACAGCCCTCCGGACGGGATCCGCCATCTGACTCAACGATCTGGAATCGCCGCCCTGAACTCCGCCGTGGTCCATAAAGAACTCGCTCGGAAATTCTGGAGGAATCGCCCGATCGCCGCAAGTCCGAGAACCTCCAAGTCGCGCCGACACAGCGCCTTCGACGTGCAGTCGTGGGATAGCCACCGCCTTCAGCGCCACCAGATCAGCGCAACCAGATCTGAGCTTTCCCTCAATTGAGCGTCGCCGCCGTCCGGTCATCGCCCGATCGCCGTTCAAAGTCCAGAAGCGTGTGTGTTTTTCTGGGTTGTATTCTTTCTTGTGTGTGTTTTTGAAAGCCGTGTAAAAGAGCATATACCAGCAAGCAAAAACTATCTATTCATCCGTGTGTGTACAGTGTATACAATCACAATAATCACACACAATTACATGAATAATGGACACATAACATATCCCAAACATACAGCCTTCTATCATGATGAGGAACACACGAATGGCTCATAAAACATGTGATTAAAAATAGATTAAAAACAATTAATCATATAATCACAAAACTCAACCTACCGGTTCACGTTTAACCACAAAACCAATGCTCTGATACCATTGTTGGCAATTGGATCGTGTGGATCAACGTGATCGTTAGGATTTCAGTTTCAGGAAAACAATCAGCGGAAGTAATTAAAATGTTTACCGTACTTCTGGGTCGATGTAGAGGATGAACAGCAGTGAAGAACACCTCTGATCTTCTACCGTATGTCCCAAAGTCAACTCTGGTGTTGGGTGGTCAACAATCCCCAGAGTTCTCTCAATCTGTTCTCTGTTGTCTCCCATATGTCAAATGAGGCACACCCTCTTGTTTAACAGGAACTGAGATGACTTATATACTTGGGCTACAGCAGGGACCAGGAGGAGAAATTGGGCTGGGCCTCAATTGAATTTAATTAACCAGGCTTAGCCCAAAGCTTTTAATTAAATCCAATAATAATAATATAGTCCACTAAAATATTATTACTGCACTACCCGTCCAATCCCAAAATTATGTTCTGGGTTCCTTCTTATTATAAGCCCGATAGTCTCCCCATGTTTAAGATATACAATGTCCATTAATTAATTAAGTTACTGACAACTCAAATTAATTAATATCTCATCCGAGAGTAGTACCACTCAACCTTATTATCATGCCGGAAATTAATCCACTTGCAAGATTTACATGATAAACCTTATGAGCTCCTCAAGGGGACATCATCAACCTATAACGGACATGGATTCCTTCTACAATCAACAGCACACCATAGATACAACACTACTTCCCAACTCACCGAGTTTGTTGATTTAATACTTATAAATCTCACCCATTGATGAATCAAAGAAATACATACTGCCCTACGTGTCGAGGTTATTGTATAGGGATTAAGAGCACGAACTTCCATAATAACAGAGATCAAGTTCTTCTATAAGTCAGTATAAGTCGAACGATCTCAGGCGGTCCTGCTCAATACACATAAGTGCACTAATGTGATTCTATAGCCAAGACAAGCTAATACCAAACCACACTACAACCATACCGATAGAGAGTCCCCGTCTATCTCAGTTGTGAGCATCTGTTTATACTTTATAAGGAAACCGATAATATGATCTTCTGCGTGTTGTCGCACAACATATTATCTACAGTATAAAGTAAATGGACTATTGCATCATGCATATAAAATTAATTATAAGATGCAATCATTTGATCAATGATTCTCATTTCAAATATTGTTATGACATTGTTCATACTAAAGTTAGACTTTTAGTATACAATCCAACAGTTTATCCTTTCTTAACTCATAAAGAAACGAGTTCTTTATTCAATGATTCGATTAAACAAAGAGATAATAAGTCTTTGAACGTCGAATCTATCATGCATTATATGTTGTTTATCTTTTCTTAACTCATAAAGAAACGAGTTTTTTATTCAATGATTCGATTAAACAAAGAGATAATGAGTCTTTAGACGTCGAATCAATCATGCATTATATATTATTTATCCTTTCTTAACTCATAAGGAAAGGAGTTTTTTATTCAATGATTCGTCTAAACGAAGTGATAATGAGTCTTTAGATGTCGAATCTATCATGCATTATATGTTGTTTATCCTTTCTTAACTCATAATAAAACGAGTTCTTTATTCAATGATTCGATTAAATGAAGAGATAATAAGTCTTTAAACGTCGAATCTATCATGCATTATATATTGTTTATCTTTTCTTAATTCATAAAGAAATGAGTTCTTTATTCAATGATTCTATTAAACAAAGAGATAATTAATCTTTAGACGACGAACCTATCATGCATTATATGTTGTTTATCCTTTCTTAACTCATAAGGAAACTAGTTCTTTACTCATTGATTCGATTAAACGAAGATAAAATAAGTCTTCTAACGTCGAATCTATCATGCATTTATGTCGTTTATCCTTTCTTAACTCTTAAGAAAACATGTTCTTTATTCAATGATTCGATTTATCGAAGAGATAATGAGTCTTTAGACATCGAATCTATCATGCATTATATGTTGTTTATCCTTTCTTAACTCATAAAGAAACGAGTTCTTTATTCAATGATTCGATTAAACAAATAGATAATAAGTCTTTGAACGTCTAATCTATCATGCATTATATGTTGTTTATCTTTTCTTAACTCATAAAGAAACGAGTTTTTTATTCAATAATTCGATTAAACCAAGAGATAATGACACTTTAGATGTCAAATCTATCATGCATTATACATTGTTTATCCTTTCTTAACTCAAAAGGAAAGGAGTTTTTTATTCAATGATTCGTTTAAAAAAAGTGATAATGAGTCTTTAGACGTCGAATCTATCATGCATTATATGTTGTTTATCCTTTCTTAACTCATAAGGAAACCCAGTTCTTTATTCAATGATTCGATTAAATGAAGAGATAATAAGCCTTCAAACGTCGAATCTATCATGCATTATATGTTGTTTATCTTTTCTTAACTCATAAACAAATGAGTTCTTCATTCAATTATTCGATTAAACAAAAAAATAATTACTCATTAGACGTCAAATCTATCATGCATTATATGTTGTTTATCTTTTCTTAACTCATAAAGAAGTGAGTTTTTTATTTAATGATTCGATTAAACGAAGTGATAATAGTCTTTAGACGTTGAATCTATCATGCATTATATAATGTTTATCCTATCTTAACTCATGGAAAGGAGTTTTTATTCAATGATTCGGATTAAACGAAGTGTTAATGAGTCTTTAGACGACGAATCTATCATGCATTATATGTTGTTTATCCTTTCTTAACTCATAAGAAAACGAGTTCTTTATTCATTGATTCGATTAAACGAAGAGTTAATAAGTCTTCTAACGTTTAATATATCATGCATTATATGTTGTTTATCCTTTCTTAACACTTAAGGAAACATGTTCTTTATTCAATGATTCGATTAAACGAAGAGATAATGAGTCTTTAGACATCGAATCTATCATGCATTATATGTTGTTTATCCTTTCTTAACTCATAAACAAACGAGTTCTTTATTCAATGATTCGATTAAACGAAGAGATAATAAGCCTTTGAACGTCAAATCTATCATGCATTATATGTTGTTTATCTTTTCTTAACTCATAAAGAAATGAGTTTTTTATTCAATGATTCGATTAAACAAAGAGATAATGACTCTTTAGATGTTGAATCTATCATGCATTATATAATGTTTATCCTATCTTAACTCATATGGAAAGGAGTTTTTTATTTAATGATTCGAATTAAACGAAGTGTTAATGAGTCTTTAGACGACGAATCTATCATGCATTATATGTTGTTTATCCTTTCTTAACTCATATGGAAACATTTTCTTTATTCAATGATTCGATTAAACGATGAGATAATGAGTCATTAGACATCGAATCTATCATGCATTATATGTTGTTTATCCTTTCTTAACTCATAAAGAAACGAGTTCTTTATTCAATGATTCGATTAAACGAAGAGATAATAAATCTTTGAATGTCGAATCTATCATGCATTATATGTTGTTTATCTTTTCTTAACTCATAAAGTAACGAGTTTTTTATTCAATGATTCGATTAAACAAAGAGATAATGAGTCTTTAGACGTCGAATCTATCATGCATTATATATTGTTTATCCTTTCTTAACTCATAAGGAAAGAAGTTTTTTATTCAGTGATTCGTCTAAACGAAGTGATAATGAGTCTTTAGACGTCGAATCTATCATGCAGTATATGTTGTTTATTCTTTCTTAACTCATAATAAAACGAGTTCTTTATTCAATGATTTGATTAAATGAAGAGATAATAAGTCTTTAAACGTCGAATCTATCATGCATTATATGTTGTTTATCTTTTCTTAATTCATAAAGAAATGAGTTCTTTATTCAATGATTCGATTAAACAAAGAGATAATTAATCTTTATACGATGAATCTATCATGCATTATGTGTTGTTTATCCTTTCTTAACTCATAAGGAAATTAGTTCTTTACTCATTGATTCGATTAAACGAAGAGATAATAAGTCTTCTAACGTCGAATCTATCATGCATTTATGTCGTTTATCCTTTCTTAACTCTTAAGAAAACATGTTCTTTATTCAATGATTCGATTTATCGAAGAGATAATGAGTCTTTAGACATCGAATCTATCATTGATTATATGTTGTTTATCCTTTCTTAACTCATAAAAAAATGAGTTCTTTATTCAATGATTCGATTAAACGAATAGATAATAAGTCTTTGAACGTCTAATCTATCATGCATTATATGTTGTTTATCTTTTCTTAACTCATAAAGAAACGAGTTTTTTATTCAATAATTCGATTAAACAAAGAGATAATGACACTTTAGATGTCGAATCTATCATGCATTATATATTGTTTATCCTTTCTTAACTCAAAAGGAAAGGAGTTTTTTATTCAATGATTCGTTTAAACAAAGTGATAATGAGTCTTTTGACGTCGAATCTATCATGCATTATATGTTGTTTATCCTTTCTTAACTCATAACAAAACCTAGTTCTTTATTCAATGATTCGATTAAATGAAGAGATAATAAGCCTTCAAACGTCGAATCTATCATGCATTATATGTTGTTTATCTTTTCTTAACTCATAAACAAATGAGTTTTTCATTCAATTATTCGATTAAACAAAAAAATAATTACTCATTAGACGTCAAATCTATCATGCATTATATGTTGTTTATCTTTTCTTAACTCAAAAAGAAGTGAGTTTTTTATTTAATGATTCGATTAAACGAAGTGATAATAGTCTTTAGACGTTGAATCTATCATGCATTATATAATGTTTATCCTATCTTAACTCATGGAAAGGAGTTTTTATTCAATGATTCGGATTAAACGAAGTGTTAATGAGTCTTTAGACGACGAATCTATCATGCATTATATGTTGTTTATCCTTTCTTAACTCATAAGAAAACGAGTTCTTTATTCATTGATTCGATTAAACGAAGAGTTAATAAGTCTTCTAACGTTTAATATATCATGCATTATATGTTGTTTATCCTTTCTTAACACTTAAGGAAACATGTTCTTTATTCAATGATTCGATTAAACGAAGAGATAATGAGTCTTTAGACATCGAATCTATCATGCATTATATGTTGTTTATCCTTTCTTAACTCATAAACAAACGAGTTCTTTATTCAATGATTCGATTAAACGAAGAGATAATAAGCCTTTGAACGTCAAATCTATCATGCATTATATGTTGTTTATCTTTTCTTAACTCATAAAGAAATGAGTTTTTTATTCAATGATTCGATTAAACAAAGAGATAATGACTCTTTAGATGTTGAATCTATCATGCATTATATAATGTTTATCCTATCTTAACTCATATGGAAAGGAGTTTTTTATTTAATGATTCAAATTAAACGAAGTGTTAATGAGTCTTTAGACGACGAATCTATCATGCATTATATGTTGTTTATCCTTTCTTAACTCATATGGAAACATGTTCTTTATTCAATGATTCGATTAAACGATGAGATAATGAGTCATTAGACATCGAATCTATCATGCATTATATGTTGTTTATCCTTTCTTAACTCATAAAGAAACGAGTTCTTTATTCAATGATTCGATTAAACGAAGAGATAATAAATCTTTGAATGTCGAATCTATCATGCATTATATGTTGTTTATCTTTTCTTAACTCATAAAGTAACGAGTTTTTTATTCAATGATTCGATTAAACAAAGAGATAATGAGTCTTTAGACGTCGAATCTATCATGCATTATATATTGTTTATCCTTTCTTAACTCATAAGGAAAGGAGTTTTTTGTTCAATGATTCGTCTAAACGAAGTGATAATGAGTCTTTAGACGTCGAATCTATCATGCAGTATATGTTGTTTATTCTTTCTTAACTCATAATAAAACGAGTTCTTTATTCAATGATTTGATTAAATGAAGAGATAATAAGTCTTTAAACGTCGAATCTATCATGCATTATATGTTGTTTATCTTTTCTTAATTCATAAAGAAATGAGTTCTTTATTCAATGATTCGATTAAACAAAGAGATAATTAATCTTTATACGATGAATCTATCATGCATTATGTGTTGTTTATCCTTTCTTAACTCATAAGGAAATTAGTTCTTTACTCATTGATTCGATTAAACGAAGAGATAATAAGTCTTCTAACGTCGAATCTATCATGCATTTATGTCGTTTATCCTTTCTTAACTCTTAAGAAAACATGTTCTTTATTCAATGATTCGATTTATCGAAGAGATAATGAGTCTTTAGACATCGAATCTATCATGCATTATATGTTGTTTATCCTTTCTTAACTCATAAAAAAATGAGTTCTTTATTCAATGATTCGATTAAACGAATAGATAATAAGTCTTTGAACGTCTAATCTATCATGCATTATATGTTGTTTATCTTTTCTTAACTCATAAAGAAACGAGTTTTTTATTCAATAATTCGATTAAACAAAGAGATAATGACACTTTAGATGTCGAATCTATCATGCATTATATATTGTTTATCCTTTCTTAACTCAAAAGGAAAGGAGTTTTTTATTCAATGATTCGTTTAAACAAAGTGATAATGAGTCTTTTGACGTCGAATCTATCATGCATTATATGTTGTTTATCCTTTCTTAACTCATAAGGAAACCCAGTTCTTTATTCAATGATTCGATTAAATGAAGAGATAATAAGCCTTCAAACGTCGAATCTATCATGCATTATATGTTGTTTATCTTTTCTTAACTCATAAACAAATGAGTTCTTCATTCAATTATTCGATTAAACAAAAAAATAATTACTCATTAGACGTCAAATCTATCATGCATTATATGTTGTTTATCTTTTCTTAACTCATAAAGAAGTGAGTTTTTTATTTAATGATTCGATTAAACGAAGTGATAATAGTCTTTAGACGTTGAATCTATCATGCATTATATAATGTTTATCCTATCTTAACTCATGGAAAGGAGTTTTTATTCAATGATTCGGATTAAACGAAGTGTTAATGAGTCTTTAGACGACGAATCTATCATGCATTATATGTTGTTTATCCTTTCTTAACTCATAAGAAAACGAGTTCTTTATTCATTGATTCGATTAAACGAAGAGTTAATAAGTCTTCTAACGTTTAATATATCATGCATTATATGTTGTTTATCCTTTCTTAACACTTAAGGAAACATGTTCTTTATTCAATGATTCGATTAAACGAAGAGATAATGAGTCTTTAGACATCGAATCTATCATGCATTATATGTTGTTTATCCTTTCTTAACTCATAAACAAACGAGTTCTTTATTCAATGATTCGATTAAACGAAGAGATAATAAGCCTTTGAACGTCAAATCTATCATGCATTATATGTTGTTTATCTTTTCTTAACTCATAAAGAAATGAGTTTTTTATTCAATGATTCGATTAAACAAATAGATAATGACTCTTTAGATGTTGAATCTATCATGCATTATATAATGTTTATCCTATCTTAACTCATATGGAAAGGAGTTTTTTATTTAATGATTCGAATTAAACGAAGTGTTAATGAGTCTTTAGACGACGAATCTATCATGCATTATATGTTGTTTATCCTTTCTTAACTCATATGGAAACATTTTCTTTATTCAATGATTCGATTAAACGATGAGATAATGAGTCATTAGACATCGAATCTATCATGCATTATATGTTGTTTATCCTTTCTTAACTCATAAAGAAACGAGTTCTTTATTCAATGATTCGATTAAACGAAGAGATAATAAATCTTTGAATATCGAATCTATCATGCATTATATGTTGTTTATCTTTTCTTAACTCATAAAGTAACGAGTTTTTTATTCAATGTTTCGATTAAACAAAGAGATAATGAGTCTTTAGACGTCGAATCTATCATGCATTATATATTGTTTATCCTTTCTTAACTCATAAGGAAAGGAGTTTTTTATTCAATGATTCGTCTAAACGAAGTGATAATGAGTCTTTAGACGTCGAATCTATCATGCAGTATATGTTGTTTATTCTTTCTTAACTCATAATAAAACGAGTTCTTTATTCAATGATTTGATTAAATGAAGAGATAATAAGTCTTTAAACGTCGAATCTATCATCCATTATATGTTGTTTATCTTTTCTTAATTCATAAAGAAATGAGTTCTTTATTCAATGATTCGATTAAACAAAGAGATAATTAATCTTTATACGATGAATCTATCATGCATTATGTGTTGTTTATCCTTTCTTAACTCATAAGGAAATTAGTTCTTTACTCATTGATTCGATTAAACGAAGAGATAATAAGTCTTATAACGTCGAATCTATCATGCTTTTATGTCGTTTATCCTTTCTTAACTCTTAAGAAAACATGTTCTTTATTCAATGATTCGATTTATCGAAGAGATAATGAGTCTTTAGACATCGAATCTATCATGCATTATATGTTGTTTATCCTTTCTTAACTCATAAAAAAACGAGTTCTTTATTCAATGATTCGATTAAACGAATAGATAATAAGTCTTTGAACGTCTAATCTATCATGCATTATATGTTGTTTATCTTTTCTTAACTCATAAAGAAACGAGTTTTTTATTCAATAATTCGATTAAACAAAGAGATAATGACACTTTAGATGTCGAATCTATCATGCATTATATATTGTTTATCCTTTCTTAACTCAAAAGGAAAGGAGTTTTTTATTCAATGATTCGTTTAAACAAAGTGATAATGAGTCTTTTGACGTCGAATCTATCATGCATTATATGTTGTTTATCCTTTCTTAACTCATAACAAAACCTAGTTCTTTATTCAATGATTCGATTAAATGAAGAGATAATAAGCCTTCAAACGTCGAATCTATCATGCATTATATGTTGTTTATCTTTTCTTAACTCATAAACAAATGAGTTTTTCATTCAATTATTCGATTAAACAAAAAAATAATTACTCATTAGACGTCAAATCTATCATGCATTATATGTTGTTTATCTTTTCTTAACTCATAAAGAAGTGAGTTTTTTATTTAATGATTCGATTAAACGAAGTGATAATAGTCTTTAGACGTTGAATCTATCATGCATTATATAATGTTTATCCTATCTTAACTCATGGAAAGGAGTTTTTATTCAATGATTCGGATTAAACGAAGTGTTAATGAGTCTTTAGACGACGAATCTATCATGATTATATGTTGTTTATCCTTTCTTAACTCATAAGAAAACGAGTTCTTTATTCATTGATTCGATTAAACGAAGAGTTAATAAGTCTTCTAACGTTTAATATATCATGCATTATATGTTGTTTATCCTTTCTTAACACTTAAGGAAACATGTTCTTTATTCAATGATTCGATTAAACGAAGAGATAATGAGTCTTTAGACATCGAATCTATCATGCATTATATGTTGTTTATCCTTTCTTAACTCATAAACAAACGAGTTCTTTATTCAATGATTCGATTAAACGAAAAGATAATAAGCCTTTGAACGTCAAATCTATCATGCATTATATGTTGTTTATCTTTTCTTAACTCATAAAGAAATGAGTTTTTTATTCAATGATTCGATTAAACAAAGAGATAATGACTCTTTAGATGTTGAATCTATCATGCATTATATAATGTTTATCCTATCTTAACTCATATGGAAAGGAGTTTTTTATTTAATGATTCGAATTAAACGAAGTGTTAATGAGTCTTTAGACGACGAATCTATCATGCATTATATGTTGTTTATCCTTTCTTAACTCATATGGAAACATGTTCTTTATTCAATGATTCGATTAAACGATGAGATAATGAGTCATTAGACATCGAATCTATCATGCATTATATGTTGTTTATCCTTTCTTAACTCATAAAGAAACGAGTTCTTTATTCAATGATTCGATTAAACGAAGAGATAATAAGTCTTTGAATGTCGAATCTATCATGCATTATATGTTGTTTATCTTTTCTTAACTCATAAAGTAACGAGTTTTTTATTCAATGATTCGATTAAACAAAGAGATAATGACTCTTTAGACGTCGAATCTATCATGCATTATATATTGTTTATCCTTTCTTAACTCATAAGGAAAGGAGTTTTTTATTCAATGATTCGTCTAAACGAAGTGATAATGAGTCTTTAGACGTCGAATCTATCATGCAGTATATGTTGTTTATTCTTTCTTAACTCATAATAAAACGAGTTCTTTATTCAATGATTTGATTAAATGAAGAGATAATAAGTCTTTAAACGTCGAATCTATCATGCATTATATGTTGTTTATCTTTTCTTAATTCATAAAGAAATGAGTTCTTTATTCAATGATTCGATTAAACAAAGAGATAATTAATCTTTATACGATGAATCTATCATGCATTATGTGTTGTTTATCCTTTCTTAACTCATAAGGAAATTAGTTCTTTACTCATTGATTCGATTAAACGAAGAGATAATAAGTCTTCTAACGTCGAATCTATCATGCATTTATGTCGTTTATCCTTTCTTAACTCTTAAGAAAACATGTTCTTTATTCAATGATTCGATTTATCGAAGAGATAATGAGTCTTTAGACATCGAATCTATCATGCATTATATGTTGTTTATCATTTCTTAACTCATAAAGAAACGAGTTCTTTATTCAATGATTCGATTAAACGAATAGATAATAAGTCTTTGAACGTCTAATCTATCATGCATTATATCTTCTCTTAACTCATAAAGAAATGAGTTTTTTATTCCATAATTCGATTAAACAAAGAGATAATGACACTTTAGATGTCGAATCTATCATGCATTATATATTGTTTATCCTTTCTTAACTCAAAAAGAAAGGAGTTTTTTTATTCAATGATTCATTTAAACAAAGTGATAATGAGTCTTTAGACGTCGAATCTATCATGCATTATATGTTGTTTATCCTTTCTTAACTCATAAGAAAACCTAGTTCTTTATTCAATGATTCGATTAAATGAAGAAATAATAAGCCTTCAAACGTCGAATCTATCATGCATTATATGTTGTTTATCTTTTCTTAACTCATAAAGAAATGAGTTCTTCATTCAATTATTCGATTAAACAAAAAGATAATTACTCATTAGACGTCGAATCTATCATGCATTATATGTTGTTTATCCTTTCTTAACTCATAAAGAAGTGAGTTTTTTATTTAATGATTCGACTAAATGAAGTGATAATAGTCTTTAGACGTTGAATCTATCATGCATTATATAATGTTTATCCTATCTTAACTCATATGGAAAGGAGTTTTTTATTCAATGATTCGGATTAAACGAAGTGTTAATGAGTCTTTAGACGACGAATCTATCATGCATTATATGTTGTTTATCTTTTCTTAACTCATAAGGAAACATGTTCTTTATTCAATGATTCGATTAAACGAAGAGATAATGAGTCATTAGACATCGAATCTATCATGCATTATATGTTGTTTATCCTTTCTTAACTCATAAAGAAACGAGTTCTTTATTCAATGATTCGATTAAACGAAGAGATAATAAATCTTTGAACGTCGAATCTATCATGCATTATATGTTGTTTATCTTTTCTTAACTCATAAAGTAACGAGTTTTTTATTCAATGATTCGATTAAACGAAGAGATAATGACTCTTTAGACGTCGAATCTATCATGCATTATATATTGTTTATCCTTTCTTAACTCATAAGGAAAGGAGTTTTTTATTCAATGATTCGTCTAAACGAAATGATAATGAGTCTTTAGACGTCGAATCTATCATGCATTATATGTTGTTTATCCTTTCTTAACTCATAATAAAACGAGTTCTTTATTCAGTGATTCGATTAAATGAAGAGATAATAAGTCTTTAAATGTCGAATCTATCATGCATTATATGTTGTTTATCTTTTCTTAATTCATAAAGAAATGAGTTCTTTATTCAATGATTCGATTAAACAAAGAGATAATTAATCTTTATACGATGAATCTATCATGCATTATATGTTGTTTATCCTTTTTTAACTCATAAGGAAATTAGTTCTTTACTCATTGATTCGATTAAACGAAGAGATAATAAGTCTTCTAACGTCGAATCTATCATGCATTTATGTCGTTTATCCTTTCTTAACTCTTAAGAAAACATGTTCTTTATTCAATGATTCGATTTATCGAAGAGATAATGAGTCTTTAGACATCGAATCTATCATGCATTATATGTTGTTTATCCTTTCTTAACTCATAAAGAAACGAGTTCTTTATTCAATGATTCGATTAAACGAATAGATAATAAGTCTTTGAACGTCTAATCTATCATGCATTATATGTTGTTTATCTTTTCTTAACTCATAAAGAAACGAGTTTTTTATTCAATAATTCAATTAAACAAAGAGATAATGACACTTTAGATGTCGAATCTATCATGCATTATATATTGTTTATCCTTTCTTAACTCAAAAGGAAAGGAGTTTTTTATTCAATGATTCGTTTAAACAAAGTGATAATGAGTCTTTTGACGTCGAATCTATCATGCATTATATGTTGTTTATCCTTTCTTAACTCATAACAAAACCTAGTTCTTTATTCAATGATTCGATTAAATGAAGAGATAATAAGCCTTCAAACATCGAATCTATCATGCATTATATGTTGTTTATCTTTTCTTAACTCATAAAGAAATGAGTTCTTCATTCAATTATTCGATTAAACAAAAAGATAATTACTCATTAGACGTCGAATCTATCATGCAATATATGTTCTTTATCCTTTCTTAACTCATAAAGAAGTGAGTTTTTTATTTAATGATTCGATTAAATGAAGTGATAATAGTCTTTAGACGTTGAATCTATCATGCATTATATAATGTTTATCCTATCTTAACTCATATGGAAAGGAGTTTTTTATTCAATGATTCGGATTAAACGAAGTGTTAATGAGTCTTTAGACGACGAATCTATCATGCATTATATGTTGTTTATCCTTTCCTAACTCATAAGGAAACATGTTCTTTATTCAATGATTCGATTAAACGAAGAGATAATGAGTCATTAGACATCGAATCTATCATGCATTATATGTTGTTTATCCTTTCTTAACTCATAAAGAAACGAGTTCTTTATTTAATGATTTGATTAAACGAAGAGATAATAAATCTTTGAACGTCGAATCTATCATGCATTATATGTTGTTTATCTTTTCTTAACTCATAAAGTAACGAGTTTTTTATTCAATGATTCGATTAAACAAAGAGATAATGACTCTTTAGACGTCGAATCTATCATGCATTATATATTGTTTATCCTTTCTTAACTCATAAGGAAAGGAGTTTTTTATTCAATGATTCGTCTAAACGAAGTGATAATGAGTCTTTAGACGTCGAATCTATCATGCATTATATGTTGTTTATCCTTTTTTAACTCATAATAAAATGAGTTCTTTATTCAATGATTCGATTAAATGAAGAGATAATAAGTCTTTAAACGTCGAATCTATCATGCATTATATATTGTTTTTCTTTTCTTAATTAATAAAGAAATGAGTTCTTTATTCAATGATTCGATTAAACAAAGAGATAATTAATCTTTAGACGACGAATCTATCATGCATTATATGTTGTTTATCCTTTCTTAACTCATAAGGAAACTAGTTCTTTACTCATTGATTCGATTAAACGAAGAGATAATAAGTTTTCTAACGTCGAATCTATCATGCATTTATGTCGTTTATCCTTTCTTAACTCTTAAGAAAACATGTTCTTTATTCAATGATTCGATTTATCGAAGAGATAATGAGTCTTTAGACATCGAATCTATCATGCATTATATGTTGTTTATCATTTCTTAACTCATAAAGAAACGAGTTCTTTATTCAATGATTCGATTAAACGAATAGATAATAAGTCTTTGAACGTCTAATCTATCATGCATTATATGTTGTTTATCTTCTCTTAACTCATAAAGAAACGAGTTTTTTATTCCATAATTCGATTAAACAAAGAGATAATGACACTTCAGATGTCGAATCTATCATGCATTATATATTGTTTATCCTTTCTTAACTCAAAAGGAAAGGAGTTTTTTTATTCAATGATTCATTTAAACAAAGTGATAATGAGTCTTTAGACGTCGAATCTATCATGCATTATATGTTATTTATCCTTTCTTAACTCATAAGAAAACCTAGTTCTTTATTCAATGATTCGATTAAATGAAGAAATAATAAGCCTTCAAACGTCGAATCTATCATGCATTATATGTTGTTTATCTTTTCTTAACTCATAAAGAAATGAGTTCTTCATTCAATTATTCGATTAAACAAAAAGATAATTACTCATTAGACGTCGAATTTATCATGCATTATATGTTGTTTATCCTTTCTTAACTCATAAAGAAGTGAGTTTTTTATTTAATGATTCGATTAAATGAAGTGATAATAGTCTTTAGACGTTGAATCTATCATGCATTATATAATGTTTATCCTATCTTAACTCATATGGAAAGGAGTTTTTTATTCAATGATTCGGATTAAACGAAGTGTTAATGAGTCTTTAGACGACAAATCTATCATGAATTATATGTTGTTTATCCTTTCTTAACTCATAAGGAAACATGTTCTTTATTCAATGATTCGATTAAACGAAGAGATAATGAGTCATTAGACATCGAATCTATCATGCATTATATGTTGTTTATCCTTTTCTTAACTCATAAAGAAACGAGTTCTTTATTCAATGATTCGATTAAACGAAGAGATAATAAATCTTTGAACGTCGAATCTATCATGCATTATATGTTGTTCATCTTTTCTTAACTCATAAAGTAACGAGTTTTTTATTCAATGATTCGATTAAACAAAGAGATAATGACTCTTTAGACGTCGAATCTATCATGCATTATATATTGTTTATCCTTTCTTAACTCATAAGGAAAGGAGTTTTTTATTCAATGATTCGTCTAAACGAAGTGATAATGAGTCTTTAGACGTCGAATCTATCATGCATTATATGTTGTTTATCCTTTCTTAACTCATAATAAAACGAGTTCTTTATTCAATGATTCGATTAAATGAAGAGATAATAAGTCTTTAAACGTCGAATCTATCATGTATTATATGTTGTTTATCTTTTCTTAATTCATAAAGAAATGAGTTCTTTATTCAATGATTCGATTAAACAAAGAGATAATTAATCTTTAGACGACGAATCTATCATGCATTATATGTTGTTTATCCTTTCTTAACTCATAAGGAAACTAGTTCTTTACTCATTGATTCGATTAAACGAAGAGATAATAAGTCTTCCAACGTCGAATCTATCATGCATTTATGTCGTTTATCCTTTCTTAACTCTTAAGAAAACATGTTCTTTATTCAATGATTCGATTTATCGAAGAGATAATGAGTCTTTAGACATCGAATCTATCATGCATTATATGTTGTTTATCCTTTCTTAACTCATAAAGAAACGAGTTCTTTATTCAATGATTCGATTAAACGAATAGATAATAAGTCTTTGAACGTCTAATCTATAATGCATTATATGTTGTTTATCTTTTCTTAACTCATAAAGAAACGAGTTTTTTATTCAATAATTCGATTAAACAAAGAGAAAATGACACTTTAGATGTCGAATCTATCTTGCGTTATATATTGTTTATCCTTTCTTAACTCAAAAGGAAAGGAGTTTTTTATTCAATGATTCGTTTAAACAAAGTGATAATGACTCTTTAGACGTCGAATCTATCATGCATTATATGTTGTTTATCATTTCTTAACTCATAAGAAAACCTAGTTCTTTATTCAATGATTCGATTAAATGAAGAGATAATAAGCCTTCAAACGTCGAATCTATCATGCATTATATGTTGTTTATCTTTTCTTAATTCATAAAGAAATGAGTTCTTTATTCAATGATTCGATTAAACAAAGAGATAATTACTCTTTAGATGTCGAATATGTAATGCATTATATGTTGTTTATCCTTTCTTAACTCATAAAGAAGTGAGTTTTTTATTCAATGATTCAATTAAACAAAGTGATAATAGTCCTTAGACATCGAATCTATCATGATTATATGTTGTTTATCCTTTCTTAACTCATAAGGAAATGAGTTCTTTATTCATTGATTCGATTAAATGAAGAGATAATAAGTCTTCTAACGTCGAATCTATCATGCATTATATGTCGTTTATCCTTTCTTAACTCTTAAGAAAACATGTTCTTTATTCAATGATTCGTTTTAACGAAGAGATAATGAGTCTTTAGGCATCGAATCTATAATGCATTATATGTTGTTTATCCTTTCTTAACTCAAAAAGAAACGAGTTCTTTATTCAAGATTTGATTAAACGAAGAGATAATAAGTCTTTGAACGTCTAATCTATCATGCATTATATGTTTTTTATCTTTTCTTAACTCATAAAGAAATGAGTTTTTTATTCAATGATTCGATTAAACAAAGAGATAATGACACTTTAGATGTCGAATCTATCATGCATTATATATTGTTTATCCTTTCTTAACTCAAAAGGAAAGGAGTTTTATATTCAATGATTCTTTTAAACGAAGTGATAATGAGTCTTTAGACGTCAAATCTATCATGCATTATATGTTGTTTATCCTTTCTTATTTCATAAGGAAACCCAGTTCTTTATTCAATGATTCGATTAAATGAAGAGATAATAAGTCTTTAAACGTCGAATCTATCATGCATTATATGTTGTTTATCTTTTCTTAATTCATAAAGAAATGAGTTCTTTATTCAATGATTCGATTAAACAAAGAGATAATTAATCTTTAGACGATGAATCTATCATGCATTATATGTTGTTTATCCTTTCTAAACTCATAAGGAAACTAGTTCTTTACTCATTGATTCGATTAAACGAAGAGATAATAAGTCTTCTAACGTTGAATCTATCATGCATTTATGTCGTTTATCCTTTCTTAACTCTTAATAAAACATGTTCTTTATTCAATGATTCGATTTATCGAAGAGATAATGAGTCTTTAGACATCGAATCTATCATGCATTATATGTTGTTTATCCTTTCTTAACTCATAAAGAAACGAGTTCTTTATTCAATGATTCGATTAAACGAATAGATAATAAGTCTTTGAACGTCTAATCTATCATGCATTATATGTTGTTTATCTTTTCTTAACTCATAAAGAAACGAGTTTTTTATTCAATAATTCGATTAAACAAAGAGATAATGACACTTTAGATGTCGAATCTATCATGCATTATATATTGTTTATCCTTTCTTAACTCAAAAGGAAAGGAGTTTTTTATTCAATGATTCGTTTAAACAAAGTGATAATGAGTCTTTAGACGTCGAATCTATCATGCATTATATGTTGTTTATCCTTTCTTAACTCATAAGAAAACCTAGTTCTTTATTCAATGATTCGATTAAATGAATAGATAATAAGCCTTCAAACGTCAAATCTATCAATCATTATATGTTGTTTATCTTTTCTTAACTCATAAAGAAATGAGTTCTTCATTCAATTATTCGATTAAACAAAAAGATAATTACTCATTAGACGACGAATCTATCATGCATTATATGTTATTTATCCTTCCTTAACTCATAATAAAGTGAGTTTTTTATTTAATGATTCGATTAAACGAAGTGATAATAGTCTCTAGACGTTGAATCTATCATGCATTATATAATGTTTATCCTATCTTAACTCATATGGAAAGGAGTTTTTTATTCAATGATTCGGATTAAACGAAGTGTTAATGAGTCTTTAGACGACGAATCTATCATGCATTATATGTTGTTTATCCTTTCTTAACTCATAAGGAAACGAGTTCTTTATTCATTGATTCGATTAAACGAAGAGTTAATAAGTCTTCTAACGTTTAATATATCATGCATTATATGTTGTTTATCCTTTCTTAACTCATAAGGAAACATGTTATTTATTCAATGATTCGATTAAACGAAGAGATAATGAGTCCTTAGACATCGAATCTATCATGCATAATATGTTGTTTATCCTTTCTTAACTTATAAAGAAACGAGTTCTTTATTCAATGATTCGATTAAACGAAGAGATAATAAATCTTTGAACGTCGAATCTATCATGCATTATATGTTGTTTATCTTTTCTTAACTCATAAAGTAACGAGTTTTTTATTCAATGATTCGATTAAACGAATAGATAATAAGTCTTTGAACGTCTAATCTATCATGCATTATATGTTGTTTATCTTTTCTTAACTCATAAAGAAACGAGTTTTTTATTCAATAATTCGATTAAACAAAGAGATAATGACACTTTAGATGTCAAATCTATCATGCATTATATATTGTTTATCCTTTCTTAACTCAAAAGGAAAGGAGTTTTTTATTCAATGATTCGTTTAAACAAAGTGATAATGAGTCTTTAGACGTCGAATCTATCATGCATTATATGTTGTTTATCCTTTCTTAACTCATAAGAAAACCTAGTTCTTTATTCAATGATTCGATTAAATGAAGAGATAATAAGCCTTCAAACGTCAAATCTATCATTCATTATATGTTGTTTATCTTTTCTTAACTCATAAAGAAATGAGTTCTTCATTCAATTATTCGATTAAACAAAAAGATAATTACTCATTAGACGACGAATCTATCATGCATTATATGTTGTTTATCCTTTCTTAACTCATAAAGAAGTGAGTTTTTTATTTAATGATTTGATTAAACGAAGTGATAATAGTCTTTACACGTTGAATCTATCATGCATTATATAATGTTTATCCTATCTTAACTCATATGGAAAGGAGTTTTTTATTCAATGATTTGGATTAAACGAAGTGTTAATGAGTCTTTAGACGACGAATCTATCATGCATTATATGTTGTTTATCCTTTCTTAACTCATAAGGAAACGAGTTCTTTATTCATTGATTCGATTAAACGAAGAGTTAATAAGTCTTCTAACGTTTAATATATCATGCATTATATGTTGTTTATCCTTTCTTAACTCATAAGAAAACATGTTCTTTATTCAATGATTCGATTAAACGAAGAGATAAAGAGTCCTTAGACATCGAATCTATCATGCATAATATGTTGTTTATCCTTTCTTAACTCATAAAGAAACGAGTTCTTTATTCAATGATTCGATTAAACCAAGAGATAATAAATCTTTGAACGTCGAATCTATCATGCATTATATGTTGTTTATCTATTCTTAACTCATAAAGTAACGAATTTTTTATTCAATGATTCGATTAAACAAAGAGATAATGAGTCTTTAGACGTCGAATCTATCATGCATTATATATTGTTTATCCTTTCTTAACTCATAAGGAAAGGAGTTTTTTATTCAATGATTCGTCTAAACGAAGTGATAATGAGTCTTTAGACGTCGAATCTATCATGCATTATATGTTGTTTATCCTTTCTTAACTCATAATAAAACGAGTTCTTTATTCAATGATTCAATTAAATGAAGAGATAATTAGTCTTTAAACGTCGAATCTATCATGCATTATATGTTGTTTATTTTTTCTTAATTCATAAAGAAATGAGTTCTTTATTCAATGATTCGATTAAACAAAGAGATAATTACTCTTTAGATGTCGAATCTGTAATGCATTATATGTTGTTTATCCTTTCTTAACTCATAAAGAAGTGAGTTTTTTATTCAATGATTCGATTAAACAAAGTGATAATAGTCCTTAGACATCGAATCTATCATGCATTATATGTTGTTTATCCTTTCTTAACTCATAAGGAAACGAGTTCTTTATTCATTGATTCGATTAAACGAAGAGATAATAAGTCTTCTAACGTCGAATCTATCATGCATTATATGTCGTTTATCCTTTCTTAACTCTTAAGAAAACATGTTCTTTATTCAATGATTCGTTTTAACGAAGAGATAATGAGTTTTTAGACATCGAATCTATCATGCATTATATGTTGTTTATCCTTTCTTAACTAAAAAAGAAACGAGTTCTTTATTCAAGATTTGATTAAACGAAGAGATAATAAGTCTTTGAACGTCAAATCTATCATGCATTATATGTTGTTTATCTTTTCTTAACTCATAAAGAAATGAGTTTTTTATTCAATGATTCGATTAAACAAAGAGATAATGACACTTTAGATGTCGAATCTATCTTGCATTATATATTGTTTATCCTTTCTTAACTCAAAAGGAAAGGAGTTTTTTATTCAATGATTCGTTTAAACAAAGTGATAATGAGTCTTTAGACGTCGAATCTATCATGCATTATATGTTGTTTATCCTTTCTTAACTCATAAGAAAACCTAGTTCTTTATTCAATGATTCGATTAAATGAAGAGATAATAAGCCTTCAAACGTCGAATCTATCATGCATTATATGTTGTTTATCTTTTCTTAACTCATAAAGAAATGAGTTCTTCATTCAATTATTTGATTAAACAAAAAGATAATTACTCATTAGACGACGAATCTATCATGCATTATATGTTGTTTATCCTTTCTTAACTCATAAAGAAGTGAGTTTTTTATTTAATGATTCTATTAAACGAAGTGATAATAGTCCTTAGACGTCGAATCTATCATGCATTATATGTTGTTTATCCTTTCTTAACTCATAAGGAAACGAGTTCTTTATTCATTGATTCGATTAAACGAAGAGTTAATAAGTCTTCTAACGTTTAATGTATCATGCATTATATGTTGTTTATCCTTTCTTAACTCTTAAGGAAACATGTTCTTTATTCAATGATTCGATTAAACGAAGAGATAATGAGTCTTTAGACATCGAATCTATCTTGCATTATATGTTGTTTATCCTTTCTTAACTCATAAACAAACGAGTTCTTTATTCAATGATTCGATTAAACGAAGAGATAATAAGTCTTTGAATGTCAAATCTATCATGCATTATATGTTGTTTATCTTTTCTTAACTCATAAAGAAACGAGTTTTTTATTCAATGATTCGATTAAACGAAGAGATAATGACTCTTTAGACGTCGAATCTATCATGCATTATATATTATTTATCCTTTCTTAACTCATAAGAAAAGGAGTTTTTTATTCAATGATTCGTTTAAACGAAGTGATAATTAGTCTTTAGACGTCGAAACTATCATGCATTATATGTTGTTTATCCTTTCTTAACTCATAAGGAAACGAGTTCTTTATTCAATGATTCGATTAAATGAATAGATAATAAGTCTTTAAACGTCGAATCTATCATGCATTATATGTTGTTTATCTTTTCTTAACACAAAAAGAAATGAGTTCTTTATTCAATGATTCGATTAAACAAAGAGATAATTACTCTTTAGACGTCGAATCTATCATGCATTATATGTTGTTTATCCTTTCTAAACTCATAAAGAAGTGAGTTTTTTATTCAATGATTCGATTAAACAAAGTGATAATAGTCCTTAGACGTCGAATCTATCATGCATTATATGTTGTTTATCCTTTCTTAACTCATAAGGAAACGAGTTCTTTATTCATTGAATCGATTAAACGAAGAGATAATAAGTCTTCTAACGTCGAATATATCATGCATTATATGTCGTTTATCCTTTCTTAACTCTTAAGTAAACATGTTCTTTATTCAATGATTCGATTTAACGAAGAGATAATGAGTCTTTATACACGAATCAATCATGCATTATATGTTGTTTATCCTTTCTTAACTCATAAAGAATCGAGTTCTTTATTCAATGATTCGATTAAACAAAGAGATAATAAGTCTTTGAACGTCGAATCTATCATGCATTATATATTGTTTATCTTTTCTTAACTCATAAAGAAACGAGTTTTTTATTCAATGATTCGATTAAACAAAGAGATAATGACCCTTTAGACGTTGAATCTATCATGCATTATATATTGTTTATCCTTTCTTAACTCATAAGGAAAGGAGTTTTTATTCAATGATTCATTTAAACGAAGTGATAATGAGTCTTTAGACATCGAATCTATTATGCATTATATGTTGTTTATCCTTTCTTAACTCATAAAGAAATGAGTTCTTTATTCAATGATTCGATTAAATGAAGAGATAATAAGTCTTTAAACGTCGAATCTATCATGCATTATATGTTGTTTATCTTTTCTTAACTCATAAAGAAATGAGTTCTTTATTCAATGATTCGATTAAACAAAAAGATAATTACTCTTTAGACGTCGAATCTATCATGCATTATATGTTGTTTATCCTTTCTTAACTCATAAAGAAGTGAGTTTTTTATTCAATGATTCGATTAAACAAAGTGATAATAGTCCTTAGACGTCGAATCTATCATGCATTATATGTTGTTTATCCTTTCTTAACTCATAAGGAAACCCAGTTCTTTATTCAATGATTCGATTAAATGAAGAGATAATTACTCTTTAGACGTCGAATCTATCATGCATTATATGTTGTTTATCCTTTCTTAACTCATAAAGAAGTGAGTTTTTTATTTAATGATTTGATTAAATGAAATGATAACAGTCCTTAGACGTCGAATCTATCATGCTTTATATGTTGTTATCCTTTCTTAACTCATAAGGAAACGAGTTCTTTATTCATTGATTCGATTAAACGAAGAGT
The DNA here is from genome assembly GCA_023678885.1 of Pogostemon cablin. Taxonomy (NCBI): domain Eukaryota; kingdom Viridiplantae; phylum Streptophyta; class Magnoliopsida; order Lamiales; family Lamiaceae; genus Pogostemon; species Pogostemon cablin. The sequence continues at coordinate 64,301 of JAHCLQ010000814.1, forward strand.
TAATAAGTCTTCTAACGTTTAATATATCATGCATTATATGTTGTTTATCCTTTCTTAACTCTTAAGGAAACATGTTCTTTATTCAATGATTCGATTAAACGAAGAGATAATGAGTCTTTAGACATCGAATCTATCATGCATTATATGTTGTTTATCCTTTCTTAACTCATAAACAAAAGAGTTCTTTATTCAATGATTCGATTAAACGAAGAGATAATAAGTCTTTGAATGTCAAATCTATCATGCATTATATGTTGTTTATCTTTTCTTAACTCATAAAGAAACTAGTTTTTTATTCAATGATTCGATTAAACGAAGAGATAATGACTCTTTAGACGTCGAATCTATCATGCATTATATATTGTTTATCCTTTCTTAACTCATAAGAAAAGGAGTTTTTTATTCAATGATTCGTTTAAACGAAGTGATAATGAGTCTTTAGACGTCGAATCTATCATGCATTATATGTTGTTTATCCTTTCTTAACTCATAAGGAAACGAGTTCTTTATTCATTGATTCGATTAAACGAAGAGTTAATAAGTCTTCTAACGTTTAATATATCATGCATTATATGTTGTTTATCCTTTCTTAACTCTTAAGGAAACATGTTCTTTATTCAATGATTCGATTAAATGAAGAGATAATGACTCTTTAGACATCGAATCTATCATTCATTATATGTTGTTTATCCTTTCTTAACTCATAAACAAACGAGTTCTTTATTCAATGATTCGATTAAACGAAGAGATAATAAGTCTTTGAACGTAAAATCTATCATACATTATATGTTGTTTATCTTTTCTTAACTCATAAAGATACGAGTTTTTATTCAATGATTCGATTAAACAAAGAGATAATGACTCTTTAGACGTTGAATCTATCATGCATTATATATTGTTTATCCTATCTTAACTCATATGGAAAGGAGTTTTTTATTCAACGATTCGGATTAAACGAAGTGTTAATGAGTCTTTAGACGACGAATCTATCATGCATTATATGTTGTTTATCCTTTCTTAACTCATAAGGAAACATGTTCTTTATTCAATGATTCGATTAAACGAAGAGATAATGAGTCCTTAGACATCGAATCTATCATGCATTATATGTTGTTTATCCTTTCTTAACTCATAAGGAAACGAGTTCTTTATTCAATGATTCGATTAAACGAAGAGATAATAAGTCTTTGAACGTCGAATCTATCATGCATTATATGTTGTTTATCTTTTCTTAACTCATAAAGTAACGAGTTTTTTTTATTCAATGATTCGTCAGTTTTTTATTCAATGATTCGTCTAAACGAAGTGATAATGAGTCTTTAGACGTCGAATCTATCATGCATTATACGTTGTTTATCCTTTCTTAACTCATAATAAAACGAGTTCTTTATTCAATGATTCGATTAAATGAAGAGATAATAAGTCTTTAAACGTCGAATCTATCGTGCATTATATATTGTTTATCTTTTCTTAATTCATGAAGAAATGAGTTCTTTATTCAATGATTCGATTAAACAAAGAGATAATTACTCTTTAGACGTCGAATCTATCATGCATTATATGTTGTTTATCCTTTGTTAACTCATAAAGAAGTGAGTTTTTTATTCAATGATTTGATTAAACAAAGTGATAATAGTCCTTATATAATATCTTAGCCCAACTAGATTTTTTTAGAAAGCCCAAAATCTATTTATTTATTTTTATGGCCCAAAAGGTCAGCCCTATCTTAGCCCAACTAGATTTTTTTTAGAAAGCCCAAACTTATTTATTTATTTATTTTGTGGCCCAAAGTTTCAGCCCACTTAAATGGCCTGATATATAATTATTAAGGCTAAAGTAAAAAAAAAGAAAAGAAAAGAAAGAAGAACCGGAGAAGAAAAACAAAAGAGGGGAAAGAAGAGAGTGAAGAGGAGAAACCCTTGTTGATCAAATTCTCCCTTACAACCCTCATCCTAGGTGGTTTCTAAGTTGTTTTGAGGTAAGTGAGGTGTGAATTAAGCTTCCTTCTTCCATGGTTTTGTAATTTTGTGGGGTTTTTCTTTTTGGTATGTGGGTCGCAGACTGTTCGAACTTATTTTGACATAGCTATTGCCCTCAAAAGTTTGCAAACTTAATTTTCATATCTGAACTCGTTAGCTTTCCGTAGCCACTTGAAATGCCTCAATCCGATTATTCTACAATTAGTTATGATTTTTCTCGTAAACTGCCGCTAGCTGGAAAATTTCAGAATTTTTATGTCGAATTCAAATTTATTTTCTATCGTTTCGTTTAGTTAACGTATTGAAATGGGTTATGTGGGATTGGGAACTGATGTTAAGGAGTTACATGCCATTTTTATTTAATATCGACTCGTTCGAACTCGATTAGGATTTGTTTTTAGCAATGAAAGGTGATGTTACCGCTAATAGTTAGTTATATTTGATTTGTCTTTGATGAGTGATATTTTCACCTAGATTTTAGTATCTTTTTATGATGAATGATAGTTAGTTAGTTATATTTGATTCGGAGTTGAAACGAGGAAGAACGAGCCAAAACAGTGAAGCAGACAGCACAACACGGCCAGCCGAGCCCGGAAACACGACCCATGTCCAGTGCAGAAACACGGGCCGTGTACCAAACACGGGCCTGTAACGAAAGCCGTGCGCAGACACCAGATTACACAACACGGCCACCCCTGTGGCCGTGTGCAGAGCACGAGCCGTGTAGGTGTAAATTCTGTAAAAAAATCAGAATCCTTCTAGAAGCTTCCCAAGGGGTATAAATACCCAATACTTCAATTTTGGATCAGATTTTGGCCAGGGTTTCGACTGTTCACATAGATCACACACCATTTCCTCCATTTTTCACCTTTATCTTCATCCATTCTTCATCCACCCATCTACACTTGATCCCCTCCATCAAATCCACCATCCAAGTAATCAAGGAAGCAAGGGAGAGTGAGATCACAAGAAGAAGAAGGAGATCTCCATTGAAGCACTTCAAAGGGGGAATCTAATTCTAATTTTTGTGCATTTCTTTATAGATTGATCATGTTTTGTAAGGATCTTAATGTCTATGTTAATTTTCTTATGGATATGAGAGGCTAATCTCCTTTGTGAGATTAGCTCCATGATTGGTGTTGGTTAATTTAGTATTTATGCAATTGGATTTTAATCTTGAATGGGTTTTGTGTTATTTCTATCATTGATTGTTTATTGCTTGATTTATATGATGACATGTGTGATTAATTGTCATGGGCATGTAATGAGATTGAGAAATCAATTATGTGTTTAGAATAGTTCATTGAATCATTTCATCATACACTTCATATGCATTATAGGTTGTGAAGAGATTGAGAAGTCCTTCATAATTTAGAACCCTTTGATAGAACATTTGATTAGCTTAATCGAGAGGTTGGTTGATTAAATGAGGAGACCCAAACAATTAGTGAATTCATAGTACCTTAAAAGGGAATATTGCTTATGATTTAGTACCTAATTAGGGAACTCATAGAGTAATTAGTACCTAGTGGGAGGTGTTTGCTATTGTCTCGATCCTATGTGCGTTTGGGAGCCTTGTTGAGGGCCTACATCCTATCCATCTCGAGAGAGAGTTTAGGTGGAATTAGTGATCGCTTCTATACCTTGTCCATGAGAGATTAGAATTAATTGCATAATTACTTAATTATCTATGCCGTGATTGTTGTTAATCTCATCCTTGCATCATTTGGAACCCATCTTATCTTTGCATTCATTTTATCTTTATTTCTTGCTTTAGCATAATTGCATTCATTTGCTCCTATCCGCTCCTTTCCGTCGTCCTTATAAAATCACGATAAGCTTGAGATCGCTTAAACTCTAGCACGTTCCTCCCTGTGGTTCGATAATTTTTTTAATTGGTCATACCCACTATATTATGGCTAATCAAATGGCACCGTTGCCGGGGAGGTAACGGTTGCTAGTAGTTTGACGAAGGATCGTTTTGAGTAATCTTAATAGAGATATTTTTTATTTTATTGGTTTACTTATATTTGCTTTGTGAAACCTTGTTCTAACTTATTTTGCTTTGGAGGTATATGCAAACAAGATCCAAGGGGAAACAAGTAGAACCTATCGATTGGGAGATTGAGCATACGTTGAGAAGGAGAAGAAAGGAGAACAAAAATAGTGAGAGAATGGAGAACTTTCAAGAGGATAATCATGTAGAGATAGAGCATGATGGGGAAGGAGGACACAATATGAACGTGCATGACAACGCACCTCAATTCAATGCAAATCTTCCTCAACAAGCCTATCAAAATCATGGAGCTATGAACAACCAAGCTTTTCTTCAACAAATGGTGCAACAAGTTCTAAGGCAACAAGGCTTTCAACAAGCTTATGCTCCTCTGCAACAAGCATATGTACCACCACCACCACCTCCGGTGCAACATGGAATGCAAAATGATCAAAGGGTGATCCGGAATTTCTTTATGCCAAGAGCAATGCCACAAATGATGGGGAATGCCACAAATGATGGGGCCACCAATCCATGCTAATAACTTTGAATTTAAGATGGGCTTGATTTCTATGGTGAGGGAGCAACAATTTAGTGGAACTCCGAACGAAGATCCTAATGCTCATCTAGCCCAATTTGTGGAGATTGCTCACACCGTGAAGATGAATGGGGTGAGTGAAGATTGTATCAAGATGAGGTTGTTTCCATTTTCGTTGAGGGATAGAGCTCGAACATGGCTCTCCACTCTTACTCCCGGCACGTGCAACACATGGGACGAGCTAGCACAAATGTTCTTGAACAAATATTTCCCACCTTCTAAAATGCTTCAAATGAAAAGTTTGATTACAAAAAAAGTTTGATTACTCAATTCAAGCAATTGCCTCAAGAAAGCTTTTACGAAGCGTGGGAAAGATTTAAGGAAATGCTAAGCAAGTGTCCTCAACATGGATTCCCGGAGAATCAACAAGTGGGGTTTTTCTACCAAGGTTTGGTAAATGGTCAAAGAGTGCTTGTTGATGCTTCGGCGGGTGGATCCGTACTTGGAGTGACTCCGGAAAGGGCTATAAGGATTTTTGATGAAATTGCTACAAATGTCTACCAATGGCCATCGGAGAGGGTTAGTGGATGCTACGGATTTGAGAGCTATGATCAAGGGCAACGCTCGAGTGTGAAGAGTGTGAATGTTGAGCCACAAACGCCAATCATGGAAATGATAGTAGCGGAAGTAATGAAGCAAATGAGTTTGAAACAAGGAGTGACTAATCAAGGAGTTAATATGGTTGATGGACAAATGGATCAAAGTGTGCTTCCTCCAAATGGTGTTAGTGGGGAACAATGGGCTATGACAATGCCACGTGTGGAGGATGTGCAATACATGCAAGGAAGAAACTACCAAGGGAATTACCAAAATAATTTCCAAGGTAGTTTCAACCAAAGTCAAGGAAACTATCCACCAAGGCAAGGAGGTTTCAATGGTCAAAGTAGTGGAAGCTCATACCCACAACAACAACAAAGGCATGATAACTTTTCCTACTCTAATCCGAGCAATGCGGTTGCGTATCCTCCGGGATATCAACCGGGGGCTAAGGCACCGAACAATGAGGGAAGAGCATCAACCGATGAGCTACTTGAACAATTGATTGCATCAAACAAAGATAGAGAATTATCGGAAAAAGCTAGAGATGAAGCTAATGAAAGAAGATTCAAAGCTATTGAGGAAAATAGTGATAGAAGATGCAAAGCTTTGGAGTACAATGTTGGACAAATGGCAAGTTCATTGAGTGCTCAACAAAAAGGAAAGTTTCCGGCCACAACCGAAGTTAATCCAAAGGCTCAATGTTTGTTGGTTGATTTGAAAGAGGAACGAAAGGTTGAAGAAGGGTTGGTGGAAAGCAAGGTTGTTGGAGAAATGGAAGAAGTATGTAAGAAAGAAGAGAAGGGGCCTAAATGGATACCCAAGTGGAAGAGGGTGCAAGAGGAAAAGAAAGTAGAGGAGAAGGTCAAAGAAGAAGAGTACAAACGTGACTATTGGGGTATCCCGATCACTCCATTCCCTATTCCCTATCCACAAATGTTTGTAAAGGAGGAGAAGAAGAAGGAATTTGAGGAGTATGTCATGTCGTTCAAGAAGAAGTATGAAGAGAAAAAGAAAGAGGAGCAACCCGAAATGAGTAAGTCGATGCAAAAAGGGGGACCTACGAAGGTTGGTGATCCGGGGAAGTTCATAATTCCTTGTGATTTTGAAGGAAAAAGCACCCTTGATGCATTGTGTGACTTGGGGGCAAGTGTCAACGTGATGTCTCGTGCCACGTTTAAAGACCTTGAAATTGGAGAGCTAAAGCCTACGACTATCCATCTTGAAGTAGTAAATGGTGAAGTTGTGAAGCCACTTGGGATTGTTGAAGACATGGAGGTGAAAGTGAAGGGGCTAGCTTTCCCGGTTGATTTCATGGTGTTGGAAGTAAAGGCGGACCCTCGAGTTCCACTCATTTTGGGAAGACCATTTCTAGCCACCGGAAGAGCAAAGATTGATGTTGGGAGAGAAGAGCTTTCTTTGAGCTCAAATGGAGAGAATGTCACATTCTTGTGCAAGAAAGATAAAGGGATCAAGCCTCATCATACAAGGCCTCCGGATGATTTCGATGATCATGATTCTCTTCTCTTTGACAATTTAAATTCATTTCTTCATGATTATATGAAATTTTCAAATGCTAACTTATCTTCTTATGATGTTAATAGGATGAAAAAATCGGAGCTTGATTGGAAAATCGATAAAGGAGAAAAAGGAAGTCCACTAGAATCACTCCTTGATGAAGATTTGATGCTTGTAAGCAAGAATGGAGAAGTTGAATTAGTGTACAAAAAGAGGGCTAAGCTATTATTCAAAGTGAGGATGTGAGGAGAAAGTGGGATGGACCATCCTTTGGTTCGATGAGCATGAAAATTCTGTCCGGCTTGAAGACGTTAAACTTAGCGCTAAATGGGAGGCAACCCATTCTTTTTATATTTTGATGCTTTTTGTTGATTTTGGTCATGTAGGTGGGTTGAGCTCGTGAGAAGAAAGCGTATTGAAGAAAAGAGAAGTGTTTCATGGCTTCTCCACAAGAAGACCATCAATGGAAACTACAAGGGTAAGTCTCACCACTTTTTGCAAACTTAAGTCTCAACTTGTTTCGATTTAAGTTTGGGGGGAGAGTGTGTGGTGTGACTCACCAATTGAGTGTGCTTGATATGATGATATTTTGATAATGATAAGTCTTCTTGTAAAAATTGGTCAATTTTAAAATTTTTCTCATGAGTTTTGGTTAGATTTTTGTATGATTGGTTGTGTTGAAGTTCATGATTGTCCATATTTTTATGAAATTGTTGAGCTAATGGTGTTTGTTGAGTCTTTGAGCATGAGTGAAAGGTATTGGAAGCATGAATGGAGCTTGGAGCTAACGCTTTCATTATCAAATGCCTATTAAGGGAGTACTCTACACCTTATCACTTCTAGTTGCTTGACATATTTTGATTTGGATTGATGGATTAACATGCTACTTTATGTGTTATGTCTTTGGGAGGTTTCCTTTTCAATCAAGGATGGGGATGATTGTGAGCTTACATTGTTATAGATGATTGAATATGTGCTTCATTTTCTAATGATGGTGATTGTTGTTTTTGCATGTTATGTGTTTTTGTTTTATTTCTTGTTTGTTGAGTCTTTATTTTATATTTTGTGTGTTTTCTTATTTTTGTCTTGGTATGTTTGGTGGTTTGTTTTGGGATGTTGTGAGTCATTTTTGAACATGAGTGGTGATATGTTGTGGTAGTAAGTGATGACAAGTTATGATTAAGAATCTCTACACTTTCGAATTGTGACATGTTTTACTTAACTTGTTCAATTTTGAGATGAATGTGGTGTAATAAGTTTCTTAAGGTCCAATGCATAAGCTTGTGAGAATTTGAGCCTCAACCGTGCATACATGGTTTTTCTTCATGAGTGGATTGGTTGTATTTGATAAGCTAGAACTTGCTCAAGGAACTATAGGAATGAGCCCGATTTGTGGAGATTAGTGAAATGATCTTAGGCCATCCTTGTTATTCATAGTCATTGCCATATATTTTCTTACCATGTACATCATCTCTAGTTAACCATTTTGAGCCTTTAAGCCTTTTTATTGTGAATATAGCACATTACAAGCCTTGATTACCTTCTTAAGCCATGTATATATACCCTTTGTGTGGGTGATTGAGGAGATGGTGGCTAGAAAGGTTTGATGAGGAAGAAAAAGAAGAAAAGGAAATGGTAAACAAATGAAAAAAAAAAGGATGAAAATAGCACAAACAAGAGTGAACATGCAACCTCAAAACAAGAAAATGAGCAAAGAAACAATGAAATGCTAAAGTATTAAAAGTCAAAAGAAGGAAGCATGCATTGAAAGAAGCTAAAGAAATCCAAGGAAGTTGATGATTAGTGCTTGTGAGTAATAAAGAAAAGAAAGGAAGAAACGGAAAGTGGAGAAGTTGAGGAAATTGGCCGTCTCTTTGATTAATTACACTTTTTTAGTCACTATTATCCACATTCTTCCTACCCTACCAAAGAGCCTATCATTACATCCCAATTAAAGACCTTTTTGATCATTAATTTAAACTTTGGTGGTTTGTGAATGTAGTCCACGAGAAAGCTTATAGCGAGTCAAGCTAATCGGTTAATGAGTGTTGATTTACCCTACTTTAAAGAGTGTTGAGTAACATTTATAACCTATGTGAGGCTTGGACCAAAAAGAGACTATATTACACTAATATTCTCTTGTGATTGAACTTGTTAATTCTTCATGTCATGAATCTAATGTTGTAGGATGACTTAGCATAAATTGTGATTCTTATTATTATTGATGTGTTGTTACTTATGTTCGTTTAGTCTTTTCCTACGTGAAAATCACTCTCCTTCGTTTATCAGTTTCGTTGTGCGGGGACGCACAACACTTTAAGTTTGGGGGTGTGATGAGTGATATTTTCACCTAGATTTTAGTATCTTTTTATGTGAGTTTTCGTATATTTTTATCCGTATTTGTGTTCTATTTGGTTGTGTTTTGTTTTTTTATTGAAATGTGTGTGAATGAGCTTAAACCTAGAGATGATAAGGAAGGCATAGGAAAAAGTGGATCTCAATTCGGAGTTGAAACGAGGAAGAACGAGCCAAAACAGTGAAGCAGACAGAACAACACAGCCAGCCGAGCCCGGAAACACGACCCGTGTCCAGTGCAGAAATGCGAGCCGTGTACCAAACACGGGCCTGTAACGAAAGCCATGCGCGGACACCAGATTACACAACACGGCCAGCCCTGTGGCCGTGTGCAGAGCACGAGCCGTGTAGGTGTATATTCTGTAAAAAAATCAGAATCCTTCTAGAAGCTTCCCAAGGGGTATAAATACCCAATACTTCAATTTTGGATCAGATTTTGGCCAGGGTTTCAACTGTTCACATAGATCACACACCATTTCCTCCATTTTTCACCTTTATCTTCATCCATTCTTCATCCACCCATCTACACTTGATCCCCTCCATCAAATCCACCATCCAAGTGATCAAGGAAGCAAGGGAGAGTGAGATCACAAGAAGAAGAAGGAGATCTCCATTGAAGCACTTCAAAGGGGGAGATCTCCTTTGTGAGATTATCTCCATGATTGGTGTTGGATAATTTAGTATTTATGCAATTGGATTTTAATCTTGAATGGGTTTTGTGTTATTTCTATCATTGATTGTTTATTGCTTGATTTATATGATGACATGTGTGATTAATTGTCATGGGCATGTAATGAGATTGAGAAATCAATTATGTGTTTAGAATAGTTCATTGAATCATTTCATCATACACTTCATATGCATTATAGGTTGTGAAGAGATTGAGAAGTCCATAATTTAGAACCCTTTGATAGAACATTTGATTAGCTTAATCGAGAGGTTGGTTGATTAAATGAGGAGACCCAAACAATTAGTGAATTCATAGTACCTTAAAAGTGAATATTGCTTATGATTTAGTACCTAATTAGGGAACTCATAGAGTAATTAGTACCTAGTGGGAGGTGTTTGCTATTGTCTCGATCCTATGTGCGTTTGGGATCCTTGTTGAGGGCCTACGTCCTATCCATCTCGAGAGAGAGTTTAGGTGGAATTAATGATCGCTTCTATACCTTGTCCATGAGAGATTAGAATTAATTGCATAATTACTTAATTATCTATGCCATGATTGTTGTTAATCTCATCCTTGCATCATTTGGAACCCATCTTATCTTTGCATTCATTTTATCTTTATTTCTTGCTTTAGCATAATTGCATTCATTTGCTCCTATCTGCTCCTTTCCGTCGTCCTTATAAAATCACGATAAGCTTGAGATCGCTTAAACTCTAGCACGTTCCTCCCTGTGGTTCGATAATTTCTTTAATTGGTCATACCCACTATATTATGGCTAATCTGTCTTTAATTGCTCATCTCCTTTCTAGGTAAAGAACCATTGACGAAGGGCAAGGGACCGACTTCAGATTCCGGAGAGAGTTAATTACTTCCTTGTGAGTTGATAATTCGGGAATGCCTTCTCTTGTGGGAAGTGTGGACCCTCGATAAATATGCATTTATTTTAGTTTTAGTTAATTGATAAGAAAATTATTGGGTATTGTGTTATGTGGTAAAGAGCCTGATTGGCTCGATTGCTCTGGTTAGAGTCATGTTAGCCATTTTATGAGTATTATTGATTTTAACTTATGCTGGAGAGACTTGCCGGCTCGATATCTGATAGCATTTATTGTGAATTATTTGAGAATTGATTTCTGGTTATTCTTGTGTGCCAATTAAGACTCTAACTTGAGTCGTTATTCATCTTATGATGCATATGCATATGTATGCCAGGTACCAAGGTTAAGTAGCCCGAATTGGTCATGGTTTGGGTGAGTTGGAGCGACATTGATTAAGTAGCCCGAATTATTGCGGTTCGGGTGAGTTAGAGTGACAACCAAGTTGCCCATTGCTTGGCAAACCCGGGTGAGTTAGATCTAACGGGGCACCTGTCCATTTACCAAATACTGATACTCTAGAGGGTGATCGTTAGATGGATCAGTCTATTATAGGCTCAGTCAACGTCACCGGTGTGGGACATGCATGTCATATATGTTTATATGTTTAATCATTTCAAGTATTCACGTCGATATTGAATTGTGAACTTTAGCACTTGGCGTGTTGAGAAAGAATATTAATGTCATTTTATCTAGAGTAACGGTGACGGGCTTGGACTGTCTCTCGACGGAGAGCTCAGTTCGAGGAGGATATTAACTACCCATGCATCTTTTATGTGATAACATGTTGTTTGAACTAATTGTGTTATTCATAAATGTGCACTAAGGTTTTTATTTTCATTAATATGTATACTGAGTGAGAAATTGTTATTATGGGATGAAATGTTGGATTTTATGTTATGACCGGCTTATCAACTCACTGAGCTAGTGGTTTTGGTCACCCCCATCATTCTTTCCTTTTCAGGCTGTTGATATCGTTTTGGTTTGAGGTGTGCCTATCGTTTGCTCATCATCCAATCAGTGTTTTGGGTACTTTCTCTTTTATGTTAATTGATGGATTCATTGGCGAGATTGTATAGTTTATATTTGGTGACCCCCCTGATGTTCTTTTTGTACCTTCGCGATGTTATATCGTTCATGTATATTTTCTTTAAACTAAGTTACATCGTTGTATTTTGTATCTTTGTAAATCCTTGTTGATACTTTATGAGATGATGTCCTCGGGTTGTACCCGTTGTTATCAGTTGTTCAGTTCTACAGGTACTTGATAGCAAGCCTTACGTTTTCTATAAACTTTGTGGAGTGGAGTGCACCCATTCCGCGAAATTTATGGTTAACGTGGCGGTTGTCGCGTTCTGTCTGGGGTCGGGGCGTGACAACTTTCTTGGTATCAGAGCCTGATTTTATGATTCTCATTCTTTTTGAGTTGAGCCAATGGGTCCAACTTTGTTTCTATGTCATCCTAAGGTATCGTATTGCCTTGATGTTGATCTTTCATTTTCTTTCCTTTCTTCCTTTCAGTCATTATGGCTCATCCAATTCGTCGTTGAGGTCGAGGTCGAGGCCGAGGACACGCTCCTCGTGATCCTCTGAGTCCTCTACTCTCTTCTGTTCCTCGTAGACCTCGAGGACATGTTTCTTCTGATCATGCCGTTCCTCCGATGGTTACGGACCCTATCAATTTTGATCATAGGGTGCCGGTTTTCCAGGTAGAGCAACCACGGGCCTAGTTGCGGGTTGAGCACATGATGATACTAGAGCAGTACCAATTGTATTATGATCACATTCGAATACATGGTGTTCCACCACCTACAATGGCTCATACTACTACGACTGTCACTGAAGAGGTTCTTCGTGCTAATGAACCGATTCGACCTACAACTAATGTACCAGTTTTTACTCCAGAGGCTTTAGGAGGTTCTATTTCTCGAGGTGCACTTTTTATACCTGATTTGGTCAAAGCAGTTGAAAGCATGGGTACTTCGAAATTTGACGGTGCAAGAGATGCTTCTAAAGCGGGGGCATGGTTAAAGGAGATTACAGAGACCTTTAACACCTTGATGATTGAAGAATGTTATCGTGTGGTCATTGCGACCAAGCTGTTAGGCCCAGATGCACGACGATGGTGGCAGAATCTAAAAGAGACATCTTCGATTACTATTACGTGGGCTATCTTTGTGGAACGATTCAAAGATCGATATTTCTCTCAGTACATCAAGGATCAGAAGAGAAAGGAGTTCTTCAACCTCTTTCAAGGCATTATGTTGGTCATGGAGTACGAAAGCAAATTTCTGGAATTGCGAGAATTCGCTCCTGAGTCATATACGACGAGAGACTTATGCAAGAGATTTGAAGATGGTCTTAACTTAAATATTCGAGATCGCATCAAGTCCGGAGACAAGTACGAGAGTCTTGACGATCTAGTAGAAGAAGCCCTGAGGGTAGAAAGTTTAGTTCAGGCGAGACATAAACTTGCAGAATGATCTCAAAAGAAAAGGCAAGGGAGCGCATTTCCAGGAAATGCATCGAAGGTGTATAGGGGTGTGGGATCTTCGCATGGTGCACCAAGTTCAGTATCTATTAGTTTTCCTCAACCTCGGGAGCAGTTTAGTAGAGGCGGGAGTAATGTCTCGGGATCGGTTGGTGAAAATCGCAAGTGCCAGAATTGCTTAAAATATCACGATGGCCCCTGTAAGGCTCCTCAAGTATGTTTTTAGTGTCGACAGTCGGGGCATATGCGAAGTTCTTGTCCTCAGCTTATGGGAGCGAGCAGTCAGTGTTCTGGTCAGCTTCGTGGTAAACTAACATATTCTAATTTAGAGAGACTCGATCTGCAGTTACCAGAGTGCCCGATCCCTAGTACTCAATCACCTATGCAAGGAAGGAAGCAAACTAGAGTATTTCATATTTCCCAGGAAGAGGCTCGCTCAGATCCGAAGGTTATGACAGGTAATTTATAATCTGAGTATTTTCACATGCTAGATCTAACCCCGCCTTGTTATGCCACTTGATTACGAATAAAACATTCGTAAGAAATTCTATCTTTCTGAATTTTTAAATCACAATCTCACCTAATATTGCTTCTTTAGGCCATGTGTTTATGGGAGACCATCAGGTCTACACTTTATTTGACCCAGGTTCTGATAGGTCTTATATCCAGGATGATCTTACTGCGATCTTAGATTATCCTATCTCTCATTTGTCACCTGGAATCATCGTTCATACCCCTCTTGGAGAGCATCTAATTCGTGATTCGGTATTCCTTGGTTGTCCATTGAAGATCAAAGATGTCATTCTAGAGGCTGAATTGATACCATTGCCTTTGATTGATCTTGATGTTATTCTTGGCATGGATTGGCTTTCTTCTCATCATGCAATTCTCGACTGCCACGAGAAGCTTGTTATTTTTTGTAGACCAGGATTCTCAGAGCTTGTTTTTGAAGGTAAACTTCAAACAAGATCCCTCTCTTTTTTTTCAATGTTGACTGCGCATAAATTAATGTGTAAGGGTTGTGAGGCATTCTTGGCATTTGTCATCGATACTTCTCTTTCTAAAACTAAACTAGATGACATCCCAATTGTGAATGAATTTCCTGATGTCTTTCCCGAAAACTTACCAGGACAACCTCCGAATCGAGAGATTGATTTTTCCATTGACGTATTTCCTGGAATCACACCTATATCGATTACTCCATATCGAATGTCGCCTGCTGAGCTCAAGGAACTCCAGACACAACTTGGGGAATTATTGGAGAAGGGGTTCATATGACCTAGCACATCTCCGTGGGGTGCTCCAGTTCTTTTTGTCAAGAAGAAAGTGGATCATTTCGCCTATGTGTCGACTACCGTCAATTGAACAATGTGACAATCAAGAACAAATATCCTCTTCCAAGAATCGATGATCTGTTTGATCAATTGCAAGGAGCAACTGTGTTCTCAAAAATTGATTTGCGATCTGGTTATCACCAACTCAAGATTAGGGAATCTGATATCCCTAAGTCTGCTTTTCGAACCAGATACGGTCATTTTGAATTATGTGTTATGCCTTTTGGACTCACAAATGCTCCTGCAGCTTTTATGGATCTTATGAATTTGGTCTTTCGGCCGTACTTAGATAAGTTTGTCATCATCTTCATTGATCACATTCTTATTTATTCTAAATCGGACGACGAGCATTCTCATCATCTAAGAATTGCTATGAACATTCTCAGAGAAAATCAGCTTTATGCTAAATTCTCGAAGTGTGAATTTTGGCTTCGTGAGGTAAGCTTTTTGGGTCATCACATTTCTAAAGAAGGAATCTACATCGATCCAGTGAAGATTCAAGCTATACTAGATTGGGAGCGTCCAAAGAACGTGTCAGAGATTCGTAATTTTCTGGGATTAGTTGGATATTATCGACAGTTTGTCAAAGACTTTTCATTATTGGCTTCATCTTTGACTAAATTGACTCGGAAAGGGGTAAAATTTGAATGGAGTGAAGAATGCGAGGAAGCATTTCAAGAATTGAAAAGACGACTCGTTTCAGCTTCTATTCTTGCTTTGCCAGACCCAGCGATTGGAGAATTTACCATTTATAGCGACACCTCGAGATAAGGATTAGGATGCGTTCTCATGCAAGAAGGAAAGGTTATTGCCTACGCTTCAAGGCAATTGAAGAAGAATGAAGAAAATTATCCTACACACGATTTAGAGTTGGCTGCAATCATCTTTGCATTGAAGATCTGGAGGCACTATCTGTACGGTGCAACTTGTCGGGTTTTCACTGATCACAAGAGCTTAAAGTATATCACCACACAAAAGGAGCTCAACCTCAGGCAAAGGCGATGGATGGAGTTGATTAATGACTATGACTTAGTCATCGATTATCATCCTGGCAAGGCGAACGTTGTTGCAGATGCTCTGAGTAGAAAGTCTTCTACCTCACATGCTTCGATTCTTTTTATCTTCCTATGTTGGAGCAATTTAAATCTTTACACATTTCGTTCGATTGTGAAAAGTCTAATGATTCTGCCTTAATCGCCAAATTCGAGGTTAGACCTACCTTGTTCGAGCAAATTCGAGAAAGACAATCACACGATGTTCATTTACAACAGAAGATGGTGAAGCTAAATCAAGAAAAAGAAATAGAATTTCAAATTCGGGATGATGGACTTCTTACTTTTAAAAATCGTGTTTGTGTTCCATCAGAACTTGATGTTCGTAGAGCTATTCTTGAGGAAGCCCATTCTTCAGCCTATGCTATGCATCCTGGTAGTACCAAAATGTACAGAACACTTTGGAAGCATTATTGGTGGCCAGGTATGAAATGGGACATTGCTGAATTTGTATCAAAGTGCTTATCATGCCAACAGATTAAAGCGGAACACCAAAAACCAGCCGGCATGCTTCAACCACTACCTATTCCTGAGTGGAAATGGGAAAACATCACAATGGATTTTGTTTCTGGTTTACCTCGAACCCAAAAGGGTCATGACTCAATTTGGGTCATTGTTGATTATCTGACGAAATCGGCACATTTCCTTCCAGTGCATACCAATGAATCTTTAGAGAAACTCACCAAGTTATATGTCGATAAGATCGTGAGATTGCACGGAGTACCAGTGTCAATCATATCTGATCGTGATCCAAGATTCACTTCCCGTTTTTGGCCTAGTCTGCAGAAAGCGCTAGGTACAAAATTACTATTCAGTACCTTATTTCATCCACAGACTGATGGACAGTTAGAGTGAACTATACAGACACTAGAAGACATGCTACATGAAGTGGTGTTGAATTTGGGAGGTAGCTGGGATAAGTACGTGACTTTGGTGGAGTTCGCTTATAACAACAGTTATCATTCAAGCATTGGAATGCCCCCGTATGAAGCTCTGTATGGCCGAAAGTGTCGAACACCACTCTTTTAGGATGAGGTTGGCGAGAGACAAATTGAACAAGTAGAGCTTATCGAATATGCGAAGGCAAAAATACAACTTATTCGAGATAGACTTAAGGCAGCGCAAGATCGACAGAAAATTTGGAGTTTGATGAAGGAGATAATAGGAGGCGCAATTTGGAGTTTAATGAAGGAGATAAAGTTTTTCTGAAAGTTTCTCCATGGAAGGGCGTGTTGCGATTCCGCCGTCGAGGAAAGTTGAGTCCAAGGTATATTGGCCCGTTTACAATCGTGCAAAGGATTGGTCGTGTCGCGTATCAACTTGAGCTACCATCGGAATTGTCGAAGATTCACGATGTCTTTCATGTCTCTATGCTTAGAAAATATGAACCAGATCCTTCGCACGTGCTCAAATATCCCCCAGTTGTATTAAAGGAAAATCTATCGTACGAAGTACAACCTGTTCAAATTGTAGATCGCCGAGAGAAAATGCTTCGTAATAAATCCATTCCTATGGTGAGGGTTCTATGGAGAAGTGATCGAATTGAAGAAGAAACATGGGAGTCAGAGTCTGTTATGCGTCAACAACATCCACATCTCTTTTTATCTCTAGGTACGTTTACGTTTCGAGGACAAAACTTTTTAGAGGAGGGGATACCTTATAATGTCTTGCCTCAACTTTTAAAAACCAAAATAATTTATTTATCTTTGGCCCAAACCTTATAATATATCAGCCCCAAACTAGAATTTGTTTTTAGAACCCAAAATCTATTTAATTATTATTAGCCCAACTAGAATTTGCTTTTAGAGCCCAAAATCTATATATTTATTTTTGGCCCAAAGTCTAACTCACTTAAATGGCTTAATCTATTAATAAGCCCAGCCCATCAATAACCCCAACAATATATGTCAAAAATAGAATAAAAAGGAGAAAGAAAGATAAGAAATAAGAAAGGGCTTCTAGAACATCCAAGAGGGGGAAAGAAGAGAAAGGAAGAGGAGAAACCCTTGTGATCAAATTCTCCCATACAACTCTCATTTTAGTTGGTGTATAAGTGTGTTAAGGTAAAGATCAATCGTCGAAGGGTAAGGGAATAACTTCAGATTTCGGACAGAGTTAATCATTTCCTTGTGAGTTGATAATTCGGGAATGCCTTCTCTTGTGGGAAGTGTGGAACCTTGACAAGTTTGCATTCATTTTCTTTACTTACTTGATAAGAAAATTACTTGGTGATGTGTTATGTGGTAAAGAGGCTGATTGGCTCAATTGCTCTAGGTTGAGCCTGATTGGCATGATATGGTCCATTGATTATCTTATATTATTTCATATAGAGTCCTGTCAGCCATGTATTACGGGTATTGTTTGTTTTAATTTATAGAGCCTTGCTGGCTCGATATATGATATCATTTGTTGTGAAGTATTTGAGGATTAATCTATTGATAATCTTGTGACTTGAGTTGTTATACATTTGATGATTTATATGCATACCTAGTACTAAGGTTAAGTAGCCAGAATTGGTCACGGTTCGGGTGAGTTGGAGCGACATTGATTAAGTAGCCCGAATAGTCGCGGTTCGGGTGAGTTAGAGTGACAAACTAATCGCCCGTGGCTTGGCAAACCTGGGTGAGTTAGATCTAATGAGGCACCTGTCCATTTGCCAAATATTGATACTCTGGAAGGTGATCGTTAGATGGATCAGCCTATTATAGGCTCAGTCAACATCACCGGTGTGGGACACGCATGTTATATATATTTACATGTTTTATCATTTCAAGGATCTCATTAATATTAAATTGTGGTACTTGGTATATGTTGAGAAAGGGCATTAACCTTCATTTTGTCTAGAGTAACGGTGACGGACTCGAACTGACTCTCGACGGAGAGCTCAGTTCGAGGAGGATATTGGCTACCCACGCGTCTTTTATGTGTTAACAAGTTGTTTGAACTAAATGTGTTATTTTTTAAATGCGTATAAAGGTTTTATTTTCATTAATTTGTATATTGTGTAAGAAATACTTGATGTAGAACGCAAAGGTTGGATTTTAAGTTATAAGTCTTGAACGTGAGTACATACTTCGTATAAGGGTTGGCGTGATCGGCTTATCACCTCACTGAGCTAGTGGTTTTGCTCACCCCCCACCATTCCTTTCCTTTTCAGGCGGTTGATATCTTTTGGTTGGAGGTTTGCCTATCTTTTGCTAGTCATCCGATCAGTGTTTGGGTACTCTTCTTTTTGTGTATAAATTGGCGGATCCATTGGCGAGATTGTATAGTTCATATCTGGTACCCCTTGATGTTTTTTTTTACTTTCGCGATGTTATATCGCTTGTGTATATTTTCTTCAGACCGAGTTACGTCATTGTATTTTGTTCCTTTGTAAATCTTTGGTGGTATGTTATGAAAATGATGTCCTCGGGTAGTACTCGTTATCATCAGTTGTTCTGTCCTACAGGTATTTGATAGCAAGCCTTACGTTTTCTATAAATTTTCAGAGTGGAGTGCACCCATTCCATGAAATTTATGGTTAACGTGGCGGTTGTCGCGTTCTGTCTACGGTCGGGGCGTGACAACTTTCTTGGTATCAGAGCCTGGTTATATGAGTCTCATTCTCTTTGAGTCGAGCCAATGGATCCAATTTTATTTCTATGTCCTTCTAAGGTATCGTATTACCTTGATGTTTACATTGCATTTTTCTTTCAGTCTTTATGGCCCCTCCAGTTCGACGTCGAGGACGCACCCCTCGTGATCCTTTGAGTTCTCGAGGACATGTTTCTTCTGATCATGTCGTTCATCCGATTTCTATGGACCCTATCAATTATGATCATAGGGTGTCGGTTACCCAGGTAGAGCAACCACGAGCTCAGTTGCGTGTTGAGCACATGATGACACCAGAGCAGTACAAGTTGTATTATGATCACATTCGAATACATGGTGTTCCACCAACTACGACGGCTCCTATGACTACGACTATCACTGAGGATGTTATTCGCGCTAATGAACCGATTCAACCCACATCCAATGTCCCAGTTTCTACCCCAGGAATGACTTTAGGAGGTTCTACTTCTCGAGGTGCACTTTTTGTACCTGATTTGGTGAAAGCAGTGGAGAGCATGGGAACTTCAAAATTTGACGGTGCAAGAGATGCTTCTAAAGCGGGCGCATGGTTAAAGGATATTACAGAGACCTTTGATACCATGATTATTGAAGAATGTTATCGTGTGGTCATTGCGACCAAGCTATTAGGCCCAGACGCACGACGATAGTGGCAGAATCTAAAGGAGACAACTTCTATTACTATTACGTGGCCTATCTTTGTGGAACGATTCAAAGATCGATACTTCTCTCAGTACATCAAGGATCAGAAGAGGAAAGAGTTCTTCAACCTCTTTCAAGGTACTATGTTGGTCGTGGATTACGAAAGTAAGTTTCTTGAATTGCGAGAATTTGCTCCTGAGTCATATACGACGAGAGAGTTATGCAAGAGATTTGAAGATGGTCTTAATCTAAATATTCGAGATCGCATCAAGTCTGGAGACAAGTACGAGAGTCTTGACGAGCTCGTAGAAAAAGCTCTAAGGGTAGAAGGTTTAGTTCAAGCGAGACATAAGCTTGCAGAGCGAACTCAAAAGAAAAGGCAAGGGAGCACAATTCCAGGAAATGCATTGAAGATGTATAGGGGTGTGGGATCTTTGCGTAGCGCACCTAATTCGGTATCCACTAGTTTTCCTCAGCCTCGAGAGCAGTTTAATAGAGGTGGGAGCAATGTCTCGGGATCGGTTGGTGCAAATTGCAAGTGCCAGAATTGCTTAAATTATCACGACGGCCCCTGCAAGGCTCCTCAGGTATGTTATTAGTGTCGACAACCGGGGCATATCTGAGGTTCTTGTCCCCAGCTTACGGGAGCGAGCGGTCAGAGTTCTAGTCAGCCTCGTGGTAGACCAGTATATTCTACACCCAGAGATACTCGATCAGCAGCTGCCAGAGTACCTGATACCATAAGCGGCCCTAGCACTTGATCATCTATGCAAGGAAAGAATCAAACTAGAGTATTTCATATTTCCCAGAAAGAGGCTCGATCAGATCCGAAGGTTGTGATAGGTAATTTATAATTCGAATATTTTTACATGCTTGATCTAACCCCTGCCTCATTATGCCACTTGATTACGAATAAGACATTCGTAAGAAATTTTATCGTTCCGAACTTTTAACTCATAATCTTATGTAATCTTACTTCTTTAGGCCATGTGTCTGTTGGAGACCACCAGGTCTATGCTTTATTTGATCCAGGTTCTGATAGGTCTTATATACGGGATGACCTTGCTGCGATCTTAAATTATCCTATCTCTCATTTGTCACCTGAAATCATAATTCATACTGTTGGATTGTATACTAAAAGTCTAGCTTTTTGTATGAACAATGTTATAACAATTAATTTGAAATGAGAATCATATGATCAAATGATTGCATCTTATAATTTATTTATATGTTCGATGCAATAGTCCACTTACTTTATACTGTAGATAATATGTTGTGCGACAACACGCGGAAGATCATATTATCGGTTTCCTTATAAAGTATAAACTGATGCTCACAACCGAGATAGACGGGGACTCTCTATTGGGATGGTTGTAGTGTGGTTTGGTATTAGCTTGTCTTGGCTATAGAATCACATTAGTGCACTTGTGTGTATTGAGCAGGACCGCTTGAGATCGTTCGATTTATACTGACTTATAGGAGAACTTGATCTCAGTTATTATGGAAGTTCGTGCTCTTAATCCCTATACAATAACCTCGACACATAGGGCAGTATGTATTTCTTTGATTCATCAATGGGTGAGATTTACATGCAATTAAATCAATAAACTCGGTGAGTTGGGAAGTAGTGCTGTCTCTATGGTGTGCTGTTGATTGTTGAAGGAATCCGTGTCCGTCATAGGTTGATGATGTCCCCTTGATGAGCTCATAAGGATTATCATGTAAAACCTGCAGGTGAAATTTATTCCAGCATGATAATGAGGTTGAGTGGTACTACTCTTGGATGAGATATTAATTAATTGAGTTGTCATTAACTTAAATTAATTAATGGACATTGTATATCTTAAACATGGGGAGACTAACGGGCTCATAATAAGAAGGAGCCCAAAACGTAATTTTGGGATTGGTATGGTAGTGCAGTAATAATATTTTAGTGAAATATATTATTATTATTGGACTTAAGTATAAGCTTTGGGCTAAGCTTGGATACTTAAGCCCAATGGAGGCCCAACCCAATTTCTCCTCCTGGTCCCTGCTGTAGCCCATGTATATAAGTCACCTCAGCTTATCTGGAACCCTAATCTAATTCATTATTCACGTGTGATGAGAGTTGAGAGCAGATTGAGTAGGTCTCGTAGATCGTCGCCCACACGACGTCGAGATCGGACTTGGGACATACAGCAGAAGACCGGAAGGTCGTTTGCTGCTGCAGTTTGTCATGTTCCAAAATTCATATAAAATCGTACAGTTCTTCGATTTTGATGTATTATATATTGATGGAAAGCCTTCAAAGAGAGGATCGTCTGAGCACAAAGATCACTCAATTCCGACATCAGAAGAGGAACTTATGGCTATTCTCGTGGGACTGCGCAGACTGCCAGCGAGAATTCAACCTCTACATCAACCCTTGGTGAAAGGTAATGCGTTTCATGTTTACTTGCTTCCGCTGCTTGTTAGACATTCATGGAACCCTAACGGGTCACTTTAACCAAATGATCGAATGCCAACAATTGGTATCAGAGCTTCGGTTTCGTGGTGAAGCGTGACACGTTAGGATAGGGTTTATGTGATTAATTTTTCGGAATTAGGATCACATGTTTAGGGTTTTGGTTTTATTGCGCAAACCATGAATATCCCTATGTTATATATACCCTATATCATATCTATTCATCCATGGTTGTGTGTGAGAGGATTCGACAAAAACTGTTCGTCAATTTCACATGCAAGGAAGAAAGAGAGGGCAAAAATAGAATCACGCTTTTGAGAGAAAATCCAGTGTGGTGATATTGCAGAGGCAATAACCAGAGTTTCAACGGTCGGATTGATCTGTAATTTGGTCAGAACGTTCAGACATTGTGGATGTACATTCTGAACGGTGGAGATCGAATTTGGAGCTTTTTCTTGCTGGGAGTACGCTGAAAACAGAAGCAGATATTTGGGCGATTCTGTTTTGCGCAGTCGAGAGAAAAGAGCCGTTTCTCACAAAATAACTGTTGGATCGATCTGTAATTTGGACAGCATGTTCAGGACTTACAGTAGTAGATTCTGGACGATGCAGATTGGATTCTGATGTTCTTTCAGTTTCGAACTACGAACGACAGTTGGTGTAGTTTGGTGTTGCGCGTTGGGCTGAACTTGGTTCCATGCAAGTAGGCCCTTGGACGAGCGACAGTCCGGGCGAGGGGCGCTCGTCAAGGCACTTGGGGCGCTCCCTGACATAATTGGCGGTGGGATATAACGATGGACGTCTTGGGGCACAAGTAATCCTGCTTGTTGCGTAAGGCATCGATTCCACAGTAGGAGTGTCGGACAAGACATTAAAATTTAGAGGCGTTTTTATTCCTAATATATATAACTGTCATAATTTATTTAATTGTCTATTATTGTTATATATATATATATGGATGTCTGATCTCTATGATTTATTGTCTTATATAGAAGCATGCTAGATTGCGCATTATATTTGGTATATTATATGCATGTATTGCTAGAGTGTTGGATAAGACATCAAATTTTAAGAAAACTAATTCCTAATATATAACTGCCATAATAGATTGTATATTATTGTTATATATGGATGTCGAATTAATTCCTAATATATGACTGCTATAATTGATTTAATAATCTATTATTGTCATATATGAATGTCGAATTAATTCCTAATATATAACTGCTATAATTGATTGTCTATTATTGTTATATATGGATGTTGAATTGATTCCTAATATATAACTGACATAATTGATTTAATTATCTATTATTGTTATATATGGTTGCTCGTCGATATCGATGATTTTGATAATCTAGACGATATGACGATCGATATCGATAGTTTCGGAATTTTGATAATCTTGATGTTTTTCGAATATTTGATAATCTAGACGATATGACGATCGATATCGATAGTTTCAAAATTTTGATAATCTTGATGTTTTTCGAATATTTGATAATCTAGTCGATATCGATGATTTTGATAATCTGGACGACATCGACGGTCGATATCGATGGTTTCGAAAATTGGACAATCTGGAAATTTTGAAAATTTGATAGTCTGGAAGTCTTTGCTGATATTCGTGCCTGGTGGCGAATAATCGGATTCGCTGATATATAACTGTTAATGATTGATTTAATTATTGATTATTGTTATATATGTATGCATGACTCTCTGTGATTTACTGCCTTATGTGCCGTAATAGAAGCATGCTAGCGTTGCGTATTTTATTCTGAATAACATATGCATGTAAAAACCCTCGGTGTTAAATTACTAAGTGGGAGAGGGGATTGGTAAATATTCCCGCGGCCTCCATTATTGGTTTGTAAGTGATGTGAGTAAACTTGCGTGTTGGCAATAGGCCTTCCTCCCTAACGGATGAGTTTATTCACGGATCACTGGTACAGACTTCATTACATAATTATTTTTTGTAATGTGGTACATGAACTTGCGTGTTGGCAATAGGCCTTCCTCCCTAACGGATGAGTTTATGTGGGGGTCACTGGTACAAACTTATAATTGATGATTGTAGGAAGCTATCCGAGCACGTGTGTACTTCTCCAACTGTAAGGCACACAAGCTCGCGCAGTGGACTTGGGATCAAATAATGGTGTACACTTAGGTGTAAATAATTAGTATCCTCCCCAACGGAGTCACTGCTATTATTTGCATGGCTAAAGAGGAACCGACTATTAATTATTTTGTCATAAAGTTTGGTTGACAAATGAAATTAATGGGTAAAACCTTCTCTTGTAAATGTTTGGGTTTGTAAACGTCCACACTAACGTGGCTTGCAGACTCACGGTGCTTGAGATGTCGGTGAATTTTATTTTTATATAGTTTTGAGGGAATCAATATAAAAGGATAAAATTCGAATATTTGATCGGTATATTTATTTATGATTCTCTGTAATTTCAAATGGTTTTATCTCGCTTATTGTTGACTAAAAGAAATTATATTTACTGGTCCAAAATTAGATGATTAGAAAAGAATCTTGGTTTTGAATTTTACTGCTTAAGAAAATACATGTGTGTTCTCACGATGGACGTCTCATGATGCCTATTAAAGTCTCTAGTGAAGAGATGAGAAGTTCATAGAAATATGATGGCCTCATGTAACTCTTCGGATACTTGAGTAAGTTAAAATGCGGTAGGTCATGATTGAAGTTGATGAATGAATTAGATACATGGAATAGAAGTTGAAGGGGAAACCTAAGTCAATTTTATTCTCCATAATTTCCTAGATGTTTTGAGTAAGTTTCTCCTGAATTACAAGAGGTTGTATATGGTGGGAAACTTCTGACAAAACATGTGGTAAAGAAAATCCAACTTCATAAAAGGAGTGAACAAGGATAGAATCTTACTTGCTAGTCGTTAAAACAAGATTAGTGATGGCATTTACTGACACGAAGTGTGTAGATACTGGAATCACTAAATATTTATTACTAAGTGAGGATAAGATTGTTATGACATGGGTAAAACTACAAGAGTAGTGGCTATTGCAGTGGGAGTTGTCTATTTATCTAATGATATGAGTAGACGTTTGATTTTATGAAATTGTCTTTACGTACATTTTCATAGAAAGAATTTGATTTCGGTTTCTATGCATTAATAGATGGATACTCCATTTCATTTAAATGACATGGTCATTATAATGAATGATAGAGTTGTAATCTGTTATGGTACGTTGGTGAACAATTTGTACACTCTTAAATCATGTTTATCCCCTGGATGCGACAAATAGTAATTAATAATGAGTCTTCTAATCTAGTAAGAGAAAGGTACCTTCGGAAATGAATTTCCCACCTTAATGGTGTGACGAATAGAAGGAATAGCACTCTTATGGTAGTGATTAGATAGATGATGAATTATTTGGAATTACTAAATTCATTTTATGGATATGCCCTAGGAACAGTAATTCGTAAGAATGTTTTTCTGTTTGTGGGATATCCTAGAAAAATGAAGGATGATTTATTTAGTCCACAAGATCGAAGAGTGATTGTTAACATAAACACTAGATTTTTGGAAAAAAGACTATGTAATAAATCAAATACCCATGTATAAGTTGTTCTAAAGGAAGTGAGAGGAAAACACAAAGTATTAGTACCAAGTGTACAAGAGGATATACCACAAGGTAAACTGCGACGCGTGTCACATCTGATACACAATTGCGTGTAGTGTCTTCTCGTAGTGGGAGGGTTGTTCTAAATCCTGATAGATATATATTTTGGGAGAGTCGTGAGGCTTGGTCCCTAGTAAACATGGAGTTAACCCACGAATACGACGAAGAACTACAAGATAGAAATGCGAAATCTTAACAAATTGCAATAAATATTGAAATAGAATCAATAGATTCTAAATAAGATTTGGATGATTGTAGAACCACGGATGGTGTGAAAACCATTGGAAGTGGTCATACAAAATAAAAGAGGATCATACGGTAAGGTGAAAACCTTAGAAGTAAAGCTTGTTGGGAAAAGGTATACTCAGAAAGAAAGGGTTCGATTATGAGAAAACCTGTTCGCCAGTAGCTATGCTTATGTTGATCCGGACTCTTTTATCTGTTGCTACTCATATGAAATATGAGGGATAACAAATAGATGTCAAGACAGCTTTCCTGATTGGAAGTCTTAAGGGAAACATCTATGTGAAGCAACCAGAGTGATTCATTGCAAAGAGCTAAGAGCATTGTGATAGTGAGCTTAAAAGTGTCCATTAATGGACTAAAACAAGCTTCAAGATCATGAAACATCCGTTTTGATGAGGTAATCCAGTGACGTGGATCTAATCAATGATTGGATGGGTCTTGTGTATTGAAAAGAGTGATGGAAACGTGGTGGTATTTCTTGTACTATCGTAGATGATATATTGCTCATTGGAGACAATGAAAAAGTATTGTCGGGCGTATGTGTATGGATAATAAAGCGGTATGAAATGAAGGACTTAAGAAGAGCAAAAATATCCTTTTGATCACGGTAATACGGATCACAAGAAAGGATATTATGCTTGTCTCAAGCTTCATGAATTGATACGATCCTTACTTGTTTTAGCAAGTGACTTTATCTAAGAAAATATGTCTTGAGACACAAAAGGAAGATAAAGGTGATGAAAGCGGTTCCTTATGCTTCGGCGAATAAGGAAGCTTAATCTTAAGAATGCTATGCGCGAGAATGTATATCTATTTTGCTGAACGCATGAACAGTGGGTATCAATGTAACCCGGAACAAGATTGATGAACTGTGGTAAGACATATATGAAGTGCCTGAGAAGGACTGGAAATTATATGTAAGCTTACTGGGCAAATTCACTGCTTCTTGTGGATTGCGTAGATTCGGATTTTTTAGTCAGATTGGACGGCAGTAAATCCACCTCAAGGTTATGTGTTTAATTTTAGGAAGTTGAGTCATAATGTGGAGGAGTATTATATAGAAATATATTTCAGACTCCGGACTCCATCATGGAAAGATGATAAATTGGAGCCTATGAGGCAGCCAAAGTATCTGTATGACTCTAGAAACTTCAAGATGGACTTCGAAGTGTTTCTAAGTTTGCCCAAGGATATCACAATTTATATTGATGATATTGGTGCAGTTGTAAACTTGAAGGAATCACGAGCCCATAAGGCAATTAAACACATTGAGTGCAAGTACCACCTGTTACGAGAAATCGTATGATGAGGGGAAGGTTGTTGTCGCCTAGATTGCATCAGATGATGACCTAGTAAATCCATTTAAAAGGATATTAAGGCGAGAGCTTTTAATGGTCGTGTAGTGGGAGTGGGAATCAGATGTATGGCGGAAGACATGACAGCATAGTCTTTTAGTATAAGTGGGAGATTGTTGGATTGTATACTAAAAGTCTAGCTTTTTGTATGAACAATGTTATAACAATTAATTTGAAATGAGAATCATATGATCAAATAATTGCATCTTATAATTTATTTATATGTTCGATGCAATAGTCCACTTACTTTATACTGTAGATAATATGTTGTGCGACAACACGCGGAAGATCATATTATCGGTTTCCTTATAAAGTATAAACTGATGCTCACAACCGAGATAGACGGGGACTCTCTATCTGGATGGTTGTAGTGTGGTTTGGTATTAGCTTGTCTTGGCTATAGAATCACATTAGTGCACTTGTGTGTATTGAGCAGGACCGCTTGAGATCGTTCGATTTATACTGACTTATAGGAGAACTTGATCTCAGTTATTATGAAAGTTCGTGCTCTTAATCCCTATACAATAACCTCGACACATAGGGCAGTATGTATTTTTTTGATTCATCAATGGGTGAGATTTACATGCAATTAAATCAATAAACTCGGTGAGTTGGGAAGTAGTGCTGTCTCTATGGTGTGCTGTTGATTGTGGAAGGAATCCGTGTCCGTCATAGGTTGATGATGTCCCCTTGAGGAGCTCATAAGGATTATCATGTAAACCCTGCAGGTGGAATTTATTCCGGCATGATAATGAAGTTGAGTGGTACTACTCTTGGATGAGATATTAATTAATTGAGTTGTCAGTAACTTAAATTAATTAATGGACATTGTATATCTTAAACATGGGGAGACTAACGGGCTCATAATAAGAAGGAGCCCAAAACGTAATTTTGGGATTGGTATGGTAGTGCAGTAATAATATTTTAGTGGAATATATTATTATTATTGGACTTAAGTATAAGCTTTGGGCTAAGCTTGGATACTTAAGCCCAATGGAGGCCCAACCCAATTTCTCCTCCTGGTCCCTGCTGTAGCCCATGTATATAAGTCACCTCAGCTTATCTGGAACCCTAATCTAATTCATTATTCACGTGTGATGAGGGTTGAGAGCAGATTGAGTAGGTCTCGTAGATCGTCGCCCACACGACGTCGAGATCGGACTTGGGACATACAGCAGAAGACCGGAAGGTCGTTTGCTGTTGCAGTTCGTCATGTTCCAAAATTCATATAAAATCGTACATTTCTTCGATTTTAATGTATTATATACTGATGGAAAGCCTTCGAAGAGAGGATCGTCTGAGCACAAAGATCACTCAATTCCGACATCAAAAGAGCAACTTATGGCTATTCTCGTGGGACTGTGCAGACTGCCAGCGAGAATTCAACCTCTACATCAACCCTTGGTGAAAGGTAATGCGTTTCATGTTTACTTGCTTCCGCTGCTTGTTAGACATTCATAGAACCCTAACGGGTCACGTTAACCAAACGATCAAATGCCAACACATACCCCTCTTGGAGAGCGTCTAATTCGTGATTCGGTGTTCCTTGGTTGCCCATTGAAGATTAAGGATGTCATTCTAGAAGCTGAATTGATACCATTGTCTTTGATCGATCTCGATGTTATTCTTGGCATGGATTGGATTTCTTCTCATCATGCGATTCTAGACTGCCACGAGAAGCTTGTTATTTTCCGTAGACCAGGATTCCCAGAACTTGTTTTTAAAGGTGAACTTCAAAAGAGACCACTCTCTTTTATTTCAATGTTGTCTGCGCATAAATTAATGCGCAAGGGTTGTGAGGCATTTTTGGCATTTGTCATCGACACTTCTCTTCCTGAGACTAAACTAGAGGACATCCCGATCGTGAACGAATTTTCTGATGTCTTTCCCGAAGACTTACCAGGAAAGCCTCCGAATCGAGAGATTGATTTTTCCATTGACGTACTTCTTGGAATCACACCTATATCGATTACTCCATATCGAATGTCGCCAGCTGAGCTCAAGGAACTCAAGACACAACTTGGGGAATTATTAGAGAAGGGGTTCATACGACCTAGCACATCTCCGTGGGGTGCTCCAGTTCCTTTTGTCAAGAAGAAAGACGGATCACTTTGCCTATGCGTCGACTACCGTCAGTTGAATAAAGTGACAATCAATAACAAATATCCTCTTCCGAGAATCGATGATCTATTTGATCAATTGCAAGGAGCAACTGTGTTCTAAAAAATTGATTTGCGATCTGGTTATCACCAACTCAGGATTAGGGAATCTGATATCCCTAAGTCTGCTTTCCAAACCAGATACGGTCATTTTGAATTCTGTGTTATGCCTTTTGGACTAACAAATGCTCCTGCAGCTTTTATGGATCTTATGAATCGGATCTTTCGGCCGTACTTAGATAAGTTTGTCATCGTCTTCATTGATGACATCCTTATTTATTCTAAATCAGACGACGAGCACTCTCATCATCTAAGAATTGTTTTGAATGTTCTTAGAGAAAATTAGCTTTATGCTAAATTTTCGAAGTGTGAATTTTGGCTTCGTGAGGTAAGCTTTTTGGGTCATCGCATTTCTAAAGAAGGAATCTACGTCGATCCAGTGAAGATTCAAGCTATACTGAATTGGGAGCGTCCAAAGAATGTGACAGAGATTCGTAGCTTTCTGGGACTAGATGGATATTATCGACGATTTGTCAAAGACTTTTCGTTGCTGGCTTCATCTTTGACTAAATTGACTCGGAAAGGGGTAAAATTTGAATGGAGTGAAGAGTGCGAGGAGGCATTTCAAGAATTGAAAAGATGACTCGTTTCAGCCCCTATTCTTGCTTTGCCAGACCCGGCAATTGAAGAATTTACCATTTATAGCGACGCCTCGCGACAAGGGTTAGGATGTGTTCTAATACAAGAAGGAAAGGTTATTACCTACGCTTCAAGGCAATTGAAGAAGAATGAAGAAAATTATCCCACACACGATTTGGAGTTGGCTGCAATTATCTTTGCGTTAAAAATATGGAGGCACTATCTTTATGGTGTAACTTGTAGAATTTTCACTGATCACAAAAGCTTAAAGTATATCACCACGCAAAAGGAACTCAACCTCCGGCAAAGGCGATGGATGGAGTTGATTAGTGACTATGACTTAGTCATTGATTATCATCCTGGCAAGGCAAACATTGTTGCAGATGCTCTGAGTAGAAAGTCTTCTACCTCACTTGCTTCGATTCGATCTTCTTATCTTCCTATGTTGGAGCAATTTAAATATTTGCGCATTTCGCTCGATTGTGAAAAGTCTAATGATTCCGCTCTAATCGCCAAATTTGAGGTTCGACCTACTTTGTTCGAGCAAATTCGAGAAAGACATTCACATGATGTTCATTTACAATAGAAGATGGCGAAGCTAAAGCAAGGAAAAGAAACAGAATTTCAGATTCGGGATGACGGACTCCTTACTTTTAAAAATCGTGTTTGTGTTCCATCAGAACTTGATATTCGAAGAGCTATTCTTGAGAAAGCCCATTCTTCAGCTTATGCGATGCATCCTGGTAGTACCAAAATGTACAGAACGCTTCGGGAGCATTATTGGTGGCCAGGTATGAAACGGGACGTTGCTGAATTCATATCAAAATGTTTATCATGCCAACAGATAAAAGCGGAACACCAAAGACCAGCCGGTATGCTTCAACCACTACCTATTCCTGAGTGGAAATGGGAGAACATCACGATGGACTTTGTTTTCGGTTTGCCTCGAATGCAAAAGGGTCATGACTCAATCTGGGTCATTGTTGATCGTTTGACGAAATCGGCACATTTCCTTCCGGTACACACCAATGACTCTTTAGAGAAACTTGCCAAGTTATATATGGATGAAATCGTGAGATTTCATGGAGTACCAGTGTCAATCATATCCGATCGAGATCCACGATTCACTTCACGTTTTTGTCCTAGTCTGCAAAGGGCGTTGGGTACGAAACTTCTATTCAGTACTTCGTTTCATCCATAGACTGATGTGTTGGCATTCGATCATTTGGTTAACGTGAACCGTTAGCATACCATGCGTTTCTAACACAGCGGAAGCAATAAATCATAGAAACGATTACCGTTCACCAGGGTATGTTGATGAAGATTAATTCTCGCAGGCAGCCTGCGTAGTCCCACGAGAATGGCCATAACTTCCTCGTCTGATATCGGAATTGAGTGATCTTTATGTTCAGACGATCCTCTCTTCGACGGATTTCCGTCATTATATAGATCATCAAATTCTGAGCACTGTACGAATTTATACAAATTTCTCAAGGTCGCGGACAGCAGCAGCAAACTACCTTCTGATCTTCTGCTGTATGTCCCAAGTCCGATCTCGACGTCGTGTGGGCGACGATCTACGAGACCTCCTCAATCTGCTCTCAACCCTCATCACACATGAATAATCAATTAGATTAGGGTTCCAGATAAGTTGAGGTGACTTATATACATGGGCTACAGCAGGGACCAGGAGGAGAAATTGGGTTGGGCCTCCATTGGGCTTAAGTATCCAAGCTTAGCCCAAAGCTTATACTTAAGTCCAATAATAATAATATATTCCACTAAAATATTATTATTGCACTACCGTACCAATCCCAAAATTACGTTTTGGGCTCCTTCTTATTATGAGTCCATTAGTCTCCCTATGTTTAAGATATACAATGTCCATTAATTAATTAAGTTACTGACAACCCAATTAATTAATATCTCATCCAAGAGTAGTACCACTCAACCTCATTATCATGCCGGAATAAATTCCACCTGTAGAGTTTACATGATAATCCTTATGAGCTCCTCAAGGGGACATCATCAACCTATGACGGACACAGATTTCTTCTATAATCAACAGCACACCATAGAGACAGCACTACTTCCCAACTCATCAAGTTTGTTGATTTAATTACATGTAAATCTCACCCATTGATGAATCAAAGAAATACATACTGCCCTACGTGTCGAGGTTATTGTATAGGGATTAAGAGCACGAACTTCCATAATAACTGAGATCAAGTTCTCCTATAAGTCAGTATAAGTCGAACGATCTCAAGCGGTCCTGCTCAATACACACAAGTGCACTAATGTGATTCTATAGCCAAGACAAGCTAATACCAAACCACACTACAACCATCCCGATAGAGAGTCCCCGTCTATCTCGGTTGTGAGCATCAGTTTATACTTTATAAGAAAACCGATAATATGATCTTTCGCGTGTTGTCGCACAACATATTATCTACAGTATAAAGTAAGTGGACTATTGCATCGAACATATAAATAAATTATAAGATGCAATCATTTGATCATATGATTCTCATTTCAAATTAATTGTTACAATATTGTTCATACAAAAAGCTTGACTTTTAGTATACAATCCAACAATCTCCCACTTATACTAAAAGACTATGCTGTCATGTCTTCTGCCATACATCTGATTTCCACTCCCACTACACGACCATCAAAAGCTCTCGCCTTAAGGTCCTTGTAAATGGATTTACTAGGTCATCATCCGATGCAATCTAGGCGACAACAACCTTTCCCTCATCATACGATTTTTCGTAATAGGTGGTACTTGCACTCCATGTGTTTAATTGCCTTATGGGTTCGTGATTCCTTCAAGTTTGTAACTGCACCAATATCATCAATATAAATTGTGATATCCTTGGGCAAACTTAGAAACACTTCGAAGTCCATCTTGAAGTTTCTAGAGTCATACAGATACTTTGGCTGCCTCATAGGCTCCAATTTATCATCTTTCCATGATGGAGTCCGGAGTCTGAAATATATTTCTATATAGCACTCCTCCACATTATGACTCAACTTCCAAAAATTAAACGCATAACCTTTGAGGTAGATTTACTGTCGTCCCTATCTGATTTGAAAAATCTGAATCTATGTAACCCATAAGAATCAGTGAATCTGTTCGGTAAGCCCACATATAGTTTCTAGTCCTTTTCAGGTACATAAGTATATGTCTTACCACAGTTCATCATTCTTGCTCCGGGTTACGTTGATACCCACTGTTCATGCCATCGGCAAAACAGATATCCAATCTCGTGCATAGCATTCCTTAGATTAAGCTTCCTTATTTGCCGAAGCATAAGGAACCGCTTTCATCTTCTTTATTTACTTTTGTGTCACAAGACACATTCACTTAGATAAATCCACATGCTAAACGAGTAAGGATCGTATCATTATATGAAACTTGAGATAAGCATAATATCCTTTCTTGTGGTTCGTATTACCGTGATCAAAAGGATATTTTTGCTCTTCTTAAGTCCTTCATCTCATACCGCTTTATCAACCATACCCATACGCCCGACAATACTCTTTCATTGTCTCCAATGAGCAAGATACTATCTACGTATAGTACAAGAAATACCACCACGTTTCCATCACTCTTTTCAATACACAAGACCCATCCGATCATTGATTAGATCCATGTCACTGGATTACCTCATCAAAACGGATGTTTCATGATCTTGAAGCTTGTTTTAGTCCATTAATGGACACTTTTAAGCTCACTATCACAATGCTCTTAGCTCTTTGCAATGAATCACTCTGGTTGCTTCACATAGATGTTTCCCTTAAGACTTCAAATCAGGAAAGCTGTCTCAACATCTATTTGCTATCCCTCATATTTCATATGAGTAGCAACAAATAAAAGAGTCCGGATCAACTTAGGCATAGCTACCGGCGAACAGGTTTTCTCATAATCGAACCCTTTCTTTCTGAGTATACCTTTTCGCAACAAGCTTGCTTCCAAGGTTTTCACCTTATTATATGATCCTCTTTTATTCTTGCATGCCCGCTTCCAATGGCTTTTACGCCATTTAGCGGTTCAACAAGCATCCAGAACTAATTTAAAATCCATCGATTCTATTTTAATAGCACTTACTAAGATTCCGCATTTTAATTTTGTAGTGCAACGTTGTATCCCTGGGATAATACCATGTTTACTAGGGATCAAGTCTTACGATTTTCCCAAAACATGTATCTCACGGGTTGTCGAATAATCCTCCCACTGCGACAAGACACTACATGTAATTGTGTATCAGACGTGACACGCATTGCAGTTTACCTTGTGGTATATCCTCTTGTACACTTGGTACTTATACTTTGTGTTTTCTTCTCACTACCTTTAGAACAACTCATACATGGGTTTGTGATTTATTACATAGTCCCTTTCCAAAAATCTAGTGTTTGTGATAACAATCACCCTTCGATCTTTTAGACTAAATAAATCACCTTTATTTTTATAGCATATCCCACAAACAGACAAACATTCAAATGAATTACTGTTTCTAGGGCTTATCCATAAAATGAATTAAGTAATTCCAAATAATTCATCATCTATCTAATCATTACCATAAGAGTCTTATTCCTTCTATCCACCACACCATTCAGCTGGGGCATGCCCGGTGTAGACCACTTGAGATTTAATCTCAACCTCTGATTAATAGTTCCTAATTATCCTAAGAGGTACTCGTAATGACGATTAAATCATCATTATTTGATATATTTTCCATGATGTTTTATTGTACCAACCTTGTAATTCTTGAATAAATCAAAGAATTTAGACATGCAGTGCATCAAATAAATATATCGGTATCTAGAATAATCTTCGATTATTCATAACCACCTCTCGCCTAGATAATATTAGGCCCGCTTGAATCAGAATGAACCAATTCCAACATATATATCTTTGCCTCTACACCCCTTTACCTTAAAAAGGTACTTAATCATTTTTACTTCCAAGTAAGACTCGCAAGTCCGATAGTTTCCACTTCAGATAAACCTTACGGTCCATCTGCTATCAACTTTTGAGTCCTACTCAAGTAAAATGATCTAGTCTTAGTCGCCAAATGCATGTTTAGTTCATCTCCGAAGGTTACTTTCTCTTACTAAGATCAGAAGATGCATTATTAATTACTATTTGTTGCATCTGTGGAATATACATGATTTAAGAGTATACAAATTGTCCATCAACGTACCATAACATATTACAACTCTATCCTTCATTATAATGACCATGTCATTTAAATGAAATGGAGTATCCATCTATTAATGCATAGAAACCAAAATCAAATTCTTTCTATGAAAACGTAAGTAAAGACAATTTTACAAAATCAAACGTTTATTCATACCGTAAGATAAATAAACAACTCCCACTGCAATAGCCACTAGTCTTGTAGTTTTACCCATGTCATAACAATCTTATCCTCACTTAGTAATGAACATTCAGTGATTCCAGTATCTACACACTTCGTGTCAGTAGATGCCATCACTAATCATGTTTAAACAACTAGTAAGTAAGATTCTATCCTTGTTCACTCCTTTTATGAAATTGAATTTCCTTTACCACATGTTTTGTCAGAAGTTTCCCACCATATACAACCTCTTGTAATTCATGAGAAACTTACTCAAAACATCTAGGCAATTATGAAGAATAAAATTGACTTAGGTTTCCCCTTCAACTTCTATTCCATGTATTTCCAATTCATTCATCAAATTCAATCATGACCTACCGCCTTTTAAATTACTCAAGTATCCGAAGAGTTACATGAGACCATCATATTTCTATGAACCTCTCATCTCTTCACTAGAGACTTTAATAGGCATCATAAGACGTCCTTTGTGAGAACACACATGTATTTTCTTAAGCAGTAAAATTCAAAACCAAGATTCTTTTCTAATCATCTAATTTGGACAAGTAAATATAATTTCTTTTAGTTAATAATAAGTGAGATAAAATCATTTGAAAATCAGAGAATCACAAATAAATATACCGATCAAAACTTCGAATTTTATCCTTTTATATTGATTCCCTCAAAACAATATAAAAATAAAATTTTCCGACATCTCAAGCACCGTGAGTCTGCAAGCCACGATAGTGTGGACGTTTACAAACCTGAACATTTACAAGAGAAGGTTTTACCCATTAATTTCATTTGTCAACCTAACTTTATGACAAAATAATTAATAGTCGATTTCTCTTTAGCCATGCAAATAAAAGCAGTGACTCCGATGGGGAGGATACTTATTATTTACACCTAAGTGTACACCATTATTTGACTCTAAGTCTACGGCCCAAGCTTATGTGCCTTACAGATGGAGAAGTACACATGCGCTCGGATAACTTCCTACAGTCATCAATTATAAGTCTGTACAGTGATCCGCACATGAACTCATCCGATAGGGAGGAAGGTCTATGCCAACGCGCAAGTTCATATGCATCACATTACAAACATAATTATTTAAAGAAGTATGTCCCAGCAATCCATGAATAAACTCATCCGATGGGGAGGAAGGCTCTAATGCCGACGCGCAAGTTTATTCACATTGCTAACAAACCAATAATGGAGGCCGCGAAAATTTTTACCAATCCCCTCTCCCACTTAGTTATTCAACACCGAGGGTTTTTACATGCATATAATATTTAAAAATAAAATACGCAATCTAGCATGCTCATACTTCCAAATATATAACAATAATTGACCAATAAAACAATTATAGCAGTTATATATAAGGAAATAAATTGCCAAAAATAAGTTGACTTGATCAACACTCCAACATACATATACCAAATATAATACGCAATCTTGCATGCTTCTATTTAAGGCAATAAATCATAGAGAATCATGCATACATATATAACAATAATCAATTAATAAATCAATTATAACAGTTATATAACAGCGAATTCGATTGTTCGCCACCAATCACGAATGCGGATAACTGCGATGGGGATCGACCTCCCCGCAGCTTGCTCTACCACTCTGGCATCCTGCCCGATCATATTGTGAAGACTCACGCGGAACCTGATGCAGACCAGTCGAACTTGATGCAAACCCGCTCGAACCTGGTGCAGAGTCGATCAAACCTGATGCAGACCAATCGAACCTGATGTGAATCCGCTCGAACCTGGTGCAGCATTGATCGAACCTGATGCAGACCAATCGAACCTGATGCAAATCCGCTCGAACCTGGTGCAGCATAGATCGAACCTGATGCAGACCAATTGAACCTGATGTAAATCTGTTCGAACCTGGTGCAGCATCGATCGAACTTGATGCAGACCAATCGAACCTGATGCAAATACGTTTGAACCTGGTGCAGCATCGATCGAACCTGATGCAGACCAATCGAACCTGATGCAAATCTGCTCGAACCTGGTGCAGCATCGATCGAACCTGATGCAGACCAATCGAACCTGATGCAAATCCGCTCGAACCTGGTGTAGCATCGATCGAACCTGATGCAGACCAATCGAACCTGATGAAAATCTGCTGGAACCTGATGCAAATCCACTCGTCCAAGGGCCTACTTGCATGGAACCACAAAATCCGAACGTGCTGACCAAAATTCAGCCTGATCCGACGGTTGAAACTTTGGTTATTGCCTCTGCAATATCACTACGCTGGATTTTCTCTCAATTTCTTCCTTCCATGTGAAATTGACGAACAGTTTTCGTCGAATCCTCTCACACACAACCATCAACGAACATATATGATATAGGGTATATTTCACATAGGGATATTCATGGTTTGCGCAGTAAAACCAAAACCCTAAACATGCGATCCTAATTTCGAAAAATTAACCACATAAACCCTAGTCTAACGTGTCACGCTTCACCACGAAACCGTAGCTCTGATACCAATTGTTGGCGTTCGATCATTTGATTAACGTGAACCGTTAGCATACCATGCGTTTCTAACACAGCGGAAGCAATAAATCATAGAAACGATTACCGTTCACTAGGGTATGTTGATGAAGATTAATTCTCGCAGGCAGCCTGCGCAGTCCCACGAGAATGGCCATAACTTCCTCGTCTGATATCTGAATTGAGTGATCTTTGCGTTCAGAAGATCCTCTCTTCGACAACTTTCCGTCAGTATATTGATCATCAAATTCTGATCTTCTGCTGTATGTCCGATCTCGACGTCGTGTGGGCGACGATCTTCTGATCTTCTGCTGTATGTCCCAAGTCCGATCTCGACGTCGTGTGGGCGACGATCTACGAGACCTCCTCAATCTGCTCTCAACCCTTATCACACGTGAATAATCAATTAGATTAGGGTTCCAGATAAGTTGAGGTGACTTATATACATGGGCTACAGCAGGGACCAGGAGGAGAAATTGGGTTGGGCCTCCATTGGGCTTAAGTATCCAAGCTTAGCCCAAAGCTTATACTTAAGTCCAATAATAATAATATATTCCACTAAAATATTATTATTGCACTACCGTACCAATCCCAAAATTACATTTTAGGCTCCTTCTTTTTATGAGTCCATTAGTCTCCCCATGTTTAAGATATACAATGTCCATTAATTAATTAAGTTACTGACAACCCAATTAATTAATATCTCATCCAAGAGTAGTACCACTCAACCTCATTATCATGCCGAAATAAATTTCACCTGCAGGGTTTACATGATAATCCTTATGAGCTCCTCAAGGGGACATCATCAACCTATGACGGACACAGATTCCTTCTACAATCAACAGCACACCATAGAGACAGCACTACTTCCCAACTCATCGAGTTTGTTGATTTAATTACATGTAAATCTCACCCATTGATGAATCAAAGAAATACATACTGCCCTACGTGTCGAGGTTATTGTATAGGGATTAAGAGCACGAACTTCCATAATAACTGAGATCAAGTTCTCCTATAAGTCAGTATAAGTCGAACGATCTCAAGCGGTCCTGCTCAATACACACAAGTGCACTAATGTGATTCTATAGCCAAGACAAGCTAATACCAAACCATACTACAACCATCCCGATAGAGAGTCCCCATCTATCTCGGTTGTGAGCATCAGTTTATACTTTATAAGGAAACCGATAATATGATCTTCCGCGTGTTGTCGCACAACATATTATCTATAGTTTAAAGTAAGTGGACTATTGCATCGAACATATAAATAAATTATAAGATGCAATCATTTGATCATATGATTCTCATTTCAAATTAATTGTTACAATATTGTTCATACAAAAAGCTAGACTTTTAGTATACAATCCAACATGATGGACAGTCAGAAAGAACTATACAGACGCTAGAAGACATGCTACGTGCAGTGGTGTTGAATTTGGGAGGTAGCTGGGATAGGTACGTGACTTTGGTGGAGTTCGCTTATAACAACAGTTATCATTCAAGCATTGGAATGCCCCCGTACGAAGCTCTTTATAGCCGAAAGTGTCAGACACCACTCTTTTGGGATGAGGTTGGTGAGAGACAAATCGAACAAGTAGAGCTTATCGAAGATGCAAAGGAAAAAGTACAACTTATTCGATACAGACTTAAAGCAGTACAAGATCGACAGAAAAGCTATGCAGATAATAGGAGGCGCGAGTTGGAGTTTAATGTAGGAGACAAAGTGTTTCTGAAAGTTTCTCCGTGGAAGGGCGTGCTGCGATTCCACCATCGAGGAAAGTTAAGTCCGAGGTATATTGGCCCGTTTACGATATTGCAAAGGATTGGTCGTGTCGCGTATCGACTTGAGCTACCATCAGAATTGTCAAAGATTCACGATGTCTTCCATGTCTCTATGCTTAGAAAATATGAACCAGATCCTTCACATGCGCTCAAATGTCCCCCAGTTGCATTAAAGGAAAATCTATCGTACGAAGTCCAACCTGTTCAAATTGTGGATCGCCGAGAGAAAATGCTTCATAATAAATCCATTCCTATGGTGAGGGTTCTATGGAGAAGTGATCGAATTGAAGAAGAAACATGGGAGCCAGAGTCTGTTATGCGTCAACAACATCCACATCTCTTTTCATCTCTAGGTACGTTTACGTTTCGAGGATGAAACTTTTTAGAGGAGGGGATACTTTATAATGTCTTGCCTCAACTTTTAAAAGCCCAAAATAATTTATTTATCTTTGGCCAAAACCTTATAATATATCAGCCCCAAACTAGAATTTATTTTTAGAGCCCAAAATCTATTTAATTATTATTAGCCCAACTAGAATTTGCTTTTAGAGCCCAAAATCTATATATTTATTTTTGGCCCAAAGTCTAACTCACTTAAATGGCTTAATCTATTAATAAGCCCAGCCCATCAATAGCCCCAACAATATATGTCAAAAAATAGAATAAAAAGGAGAAAGGAAGATAAGAAATAAGAAAGAGCTTCTAGATCATCCAAGAGGGGGAAAGAAGAGAAAGGAAGAGGAGAAACCCTTGTGATCAAATTCTCCCATACAACTCTCATTTTAGTTGGTGTATAAGTGTGTTAAGGTAAGTAATATGTCAATTAAGCTTCCTTTCTCCATGATTTTGTGATTTTGTTGGGTTTCTTCCTAGTAAAGGGAAATTCGTGTGCTTCTGTTCGACCTACTTTCGACATAGCTATTGATCTTAGAAAGTTGCAAACTTAATTTCTATACGTAGCTGTAATCGTTAGCTTTCCGTAGCCACTTGAAACACCTCAATCCGATTTTTCTACAATTAGTTATGAATTTTTTCGTAAACTGCCTCTGGGTGATTCGCAGCCACTGTCCGAACTGATTTCAGAATTTGTTATGTCAAATTCAAATTTATTTCCTATCGTTTCATTTGAGAAATGATATGAACCGGGTTATGTGAGACTCGGAGTTGGTGTTGAGGAGTTACGAGCTGCCTTTTATTTAATATCAGCTCCTATGTATATTGATTTGTATTCATTTGCTTATCTACTTTTTAGGTAAAGATCAATCGTCGAAGGGCAAGGGAATAACTTCATATTTCGGAGAGAGTTAATCATTTCCTTGTGAGTTGATAATTCGGGAATGCCTTCTCTTGTGGGAAGTGTGGACCCTTGACAAGTTTGCATTCATTTTCTTTACTTACTTGATAAGAAAATTACTTGGTGATGTGTTATGTGGTAAAGAGGCTGATTGGCTCAATTGCTCTAGGTTGAGCCTGATTGGCATGATATGGTCCATTGATTATCTTATATTATTTCATATAGAGTCCTGTCAGCCATGTATTACAGGTATTGTTTGTTTTAATTTATAGAGCCTTGCTGGCTCGATATATGATATCATTTGTTGTGAAGTATTTGAGGATTAATCTATTGATAATCTTGTGACTTGAGTTGTTATGCATTTGATGATTTATATGCATACCTGGTACCAAGGTTAAGTAGCCAGAATTGGTCACGGTTTGGGTGAGTTGGAGCGACATTGATTAAGTAGCCCGAATAGTCGCGGTTCGGGTGAGTTAGAGTGACAAACTAATCGCCCGTGGCTTGGCAAACCGGGTGAGTTAGATCTAACGAGGCACCTGTCCATTTGCCAAATATTGATACTCTGGAAGGTTATCGTTAGATGGATCAGCCTATTATATGCTCAGCCAACGTCACCGGTGTGGGACACGCATGTTATATATATTTACATTTTTTATCATTTCAAGGATCTCATTGATATTAAATTGTGGTACTTGGTATATGTTGAGAAAGAGCATTAACCTTCATTTTGTCTAGAGTAACGGTGACGGACTCGGACTGACTCTCGATGGAGAGCTCAGTTCGAGGAGGATATTGGCTACTCACGCGTCTTTTATGTGTTAACATGTTGTTTGAACTAAATGTGTTATTTTTTAAATGCGTATAGAGGTTTTATTTTCATTAATTTGTATATTGTGTAAGAAATACTTGATGTGGAACACAAATGTTGGATTTTAAGTTATAAGTCTTGAACGTGAGTACATACTTCGTATAAGGGTTGGTGTGATCGGCTTATCACCTCACTGAGCTAGTGGTTTTGCTCACCCCCCACCATTCCTTTCCTTTTCAGGCGGTTGATATCTTTTGGTTGGAGGTTTGCCTATCTTTTGCTCGTCATCCGATCAGTGCTTGGGTACTCTTCTTTTTGTGTATAAATTGGCGGATCCATTGGCGAGATTGTATAGTTCATATCTGGTACCCCTTGATGTTTTTTTTACTTTTGCGATGTTATATCGCTTGTGTATATTTTCTTCGGACCGAGTTACATCATTGTATTTTGTTCCTTTGTAAATCTTTGGTGGTATGTTATGAAAATGATGTCCTCGGGTAGTACTCGTTATCATCAGTTGTTCTATCCTACAGGTATTTGATAGCAAGCCTTACGTTTTCTATAAATTTTCAGAGTGGAGTGCACCCATTTCATGAAATTTATGGTTAACGTGGCGGTTGTCTTGTTCTGTCTACGGTCGGGGCATGACAGGTCGGGGTGACCGGCTTATCACCTCACTGAGCTAGTGGTTTTGCTCACCCCATCATTCTTTCCTTTTCAGGCTGTTGATATCGTTTTGGTTGGAGGTTTGCCTATCGTTTGCTCGTCATCCAATCAGTGTTTTGGGTACTTTCTCTTTTAAATTGACGGATTCATTGGCGAGATTGTATAGTTTATATTTGGTGACCCCCTTGATGTTCTTTTTGGTACTATCACGATGTTATATTTTCTTTTTGGTGACCCCCTTGATGTTCTTTTTTGTACCTTTGTAAATCCTTGTTGATACTTTATGAGATGATGTCCTTGGGTTTTACCCGTTGTTATCAGTTGTTCAGTTCTACAGGTACTTGATAGCAAGCCTTACATTTTCTATAAACTTTGTGGAGTGGAGTGCACCCATTCCGCAAAATTTATGGTTAACGTGGCGGTTGTCGTGTTCTGTCTGGGGTCGGGGCGTAACATTATATGTCATTTATCCTTTCTTAACTCCTAAGAAAACATGTTCTTTATTCAATGATTCGATTTAATGAAGAGATAATGAGTCTTTAGACATCGAATCTATCATGCATTATATGTTGTTTATCCTTTCTTAACTCATAAAGAAAAGAGTTCTTTATTCAATGATTCGATTAAACGAAGAGATAATAAGTCTTTGAACGTCTAATCTATCATGCATTATATGTTCTTTATCTTTTCTTAACTCATAAAGAAATGAGTTTTTTACTCAATAATTCGATTAAAAAAGAGATAATGACACTTTAGATGTCGAATCTATCATGTATTATATATTGTTTATCCTTTCTTAACTCAAAAAGAAAGTAGTTTTTTATTCAATGATTCATTTAAACGAAGTGATAATGAGTCTTTAGACGTCGAATCTATCATGCATTATATGTTGTTTATCCTTTCTTAACTCATAATGAAACCCAGTTCTTTATTCAATGATTTGATTAAATAAAAAGATAATAAGTCTTTAAACGTCGAATCTATCATGCATTATATGTTGTATATCTTTTCTTAACTCATAAAGAAATGAGTTATTTATTCAACGATTCGATTAAACAAAAACATAATTATCCTTTAGACGTCGAATTTATCATGCATTATATGTTGTTTATCCTTTCTTAACTCATAAAGAAGTGAATTTTTTATTCAATGATTCGATTAAACAAAGTGATAATAGTCCTTAGACGTCGAATCTATCATGCATTATAAGTTGTTTATCCTTTCTTAACTCATAAGTAAACGAGTTCTTTATTCATTGATTCGATTAAACGAAGAGTTAATAAGTCTTCTAACGTCGAATATATCATGCATTATATGAAGTTTATCTTTTCTTAACTCTCAAGGAAACATGTTCTTTATTCAATTATTCTATTAAACGAAGAGATAATGAGTCTTTAGATGTCGAATCTATCATGCATAATATGTTGTTTATCCATTCTTAACTCATAAAGAAACGAGTTCTTTATTCAATGATTTGATTAAACGAAGAGATAATAAATCTTTGAACGTCAAATCTATCACGCATTATATGTTGTTTATCTTTTCTTAACTCATAAAGAAACGAGTTATTTATTCAATAATTCGATTAAACAAAGAGATAATGACTCTTTAGATGTTGAATCTATCATGCATTATATATTGTTTATCCTTTCTTAACTCATATGGAAAGAAGTTTTTATTCAATGATTCGGATTAAACGAAGTGTTAATGAGTCTTTCGACGACGAATCTATCATGCATTATATGTTGTTTATCCTTTCTTAACTCATAAGGAAACATGTTCTTTATTCAATGATTCAATTAAATGAAGAGATAATGAGTCCTTAGACATCGAATCTATCATGCATTATATGTTGTTTATCCTTTCTTAACTCATAAAGAAACGAGTTCTTTATTCAATGATTCGATTAAAGGAAGAGATAATAAGTCTTTGAACGTCGAATCTATCATGCATTATATGTTGTTTATCTTTTCTTAACTCATAAAGTAACGAGTTTTTTATTCAATAATTCGATTAAACAAAGAGATAATGACTCTTTAGACGTCGAATCTATCATGCATTATATATTGTTTATCCTTTCTTAACTCATATGGAAAGAAGTTTTTTATTCAACGATTCGGATTAAACGAATTGATAATGAGTCTTTAGACGTCGAATCTATCATGTATTATATGTTGTTTATCCTTTCTTAACTCATAAGGAAACGAGTTCTTTATCCAATG
This sequence comes from Pogostemon cablin, assembly GCA_023678885.1. Classification (NCBI taxonomy): domain Eukaryota; kingdom Viridiplantae; phylum Streptophyta; class Magnoliopsida; order Lamiales; family Lamiaceae; genus Pogostemon; species Pogostemon cablin. The sequence goes on from JAHCLQ010000814.1 coordinate 109,122, forward strand.
ATTTGATTAAATGAAGAGATAATAAGTCTTTAAACGTCGAAACTATCATGCATTATATGTTGTTTATCTTTTCTTAACTCATAAAGAAATGAGTTCTTTATTCAATGATTCGATTAAACAAGGAGATAATTACTCTTTAGATGTCGAATCTATCATGCATTATATGTTGTTTATCCTTTCTTAACTCATAAAGAAGTGAGTTTTTATTCAAATATTCTATTAAACGAAGTGATAATAGTCCTTAGACATCGAATCTATCATGCATTATATGTGCTTTATCTGTTCTTAACTCATAAGGAAACGAGTTATTTATTCATTGATTCGATTAAACGAAGAGATAATAAGTCTTCTAACGTCGAATCTATCATGCATTATATGTTGTTTATCCTTTCTTAACTCTTAAGGAAACATTATCTTTATTCAATGATTCGATTAAACGAAGACATAATGAGTCCTTAGACATCGAATCTATCATGCATTATATGTTGTTTATCCTTTCTTAACTCATAAAGAAACGTGTTCTTTATTCAATGATTTGATTAAATGAAGAGATAATAAGTCTTTGAACGTCGAATCTATCATGCATTATATGTTGTTTATTTTTTCTTAACTCGTAAAGTAACGAGTTTTTATTCAACGATTCGATTAAACGAAGAGATAATAAGTATTTGAACATCGAATCTATCATGCATTATATATTGTTTATCCTTTCTTAACTCATAAGGAAAGGAGTTTTTTATTCAAAGATTCGTTTAAAAGAAGTGTTAATGAGTATTTCGACGTCGAATCTATCATGCATTATATGTTGTTTAACCTTTTTTAACTCATAAGGAAACGAGTTCTTTATTCAATGATTCGATTAAATGAAGAGATAAGGAGTCTTTAAACGTCGAATCTATCATGCATTATATGTTGTTTATCCTTTCTTAACTCATAAGGAAACGAGTTCTTTATTCAATGATTCGATTAAACGAAGAGATAATAAGTATTTGAACGTCGAATCTATCATGCATTATGTATTGTTTATCCTTTCTTAACTCATAAGGAAAGGAGTTTTTTATTCAAAGATTCGTTTAAAAGAAGTGATAATGAGTATTTAGACGTCGAATCTATCATGCATTATATGTTGTTTATCCTTTCTAAACTCATAAGGAAACGAGTTCTTTATTCAATGATTCGATTAAACGAAGAGATAATGAGTCTTTAATTGTCGAATCTATCATGCATTATATGTTGTTTATCCTTTCTTAACTCATAAGGAAATGAGTTCTTTATTCAATGATTCGATTAAATGAAGAGATAATAAGTCTTTAAACGTCGAATCTATCATGCATTATGTGTTGTTTATCTTTTCTTAACTCATAAAGAAATGAGTTCTTTATTCAATGATTCGATTAAACAAATAGATAATTACTCTTTAGACGTCGAATTTGTTGTTTATCCTTTCTAAACTCATAAAGAAGTGAGTTTTTTATTCAATGATTTGATTAAACGAAGTGATAATGAGTCTTTAGACGTCGAATCTATCATGCATTATATGTTGTTTATACTTTCTTATCTCATAAGGAAACGAGTTCTTTATTCATTGATTCTATTAAATAAAGAGATAATAAGTCTTCTAACGTCGAATCTATCATGTATTATATGTTGTTTATCCTTTCTTAACGGTTAAGGAAACATGTTCTTTATTCAATGATTCGATTAAACGAAGAGATAATGAGTCTTTAGACATCGAATCTATCATGCATTATATGTTGTTTATCCTTTCTTAACTCATTAAGAAATGAGTTCTTTATACAATGATTCGATTAAACGAAGAGATAATAAGTCTTTGAACGTCAAATCTATCATGCATTATATGTTGTTTATCATTTCTTAACTCTATAAGAAACAGTTCTTTATTCAATGATTCGATTAAACGAAGAGATAATAAGTCTTTAAATGTCAAATCTATCATGCATTATATGTTGTTTATCTTTTCTTAACTCATAAAGAAATGAGTTTTTTATTCAATGATTCGATTAAACAAAGAGATAAAGACTATTTAGACATCGAATCTATGATGCATTATATATTGTTTATCCTTTCTTAACTCATAAGGAAAGGAGTTTTTTATTCAATGATTCGTCTAAACGAAGTGAAAATGAGTCTTTAGACGTCGAATCTATCATGTATTATATGTTGTTTATCCTTTCTTAACTCATAAGGAAACGAGTTCTTTATTCAATGATTCGATTAAATGAAGAGATAATAAGTCTTTAAATGTCGAATCTATCATGCATTATATGTTGTTTATCTTTTCTTAACTCATAAAGAAATGAGTTCTTTATTCAATGATTCGATTAAACAAAGAGATAATTACTCTCTAGACGTCGAATTTATCATGCATTATATGTTGTTTATCCTTTCTTAACTCATAAAGAAACGAGTTCTTTATTCAATGATTCGATTAAACAAAGAGATAATGAATCTTTAGACGTCGAATCTATCATGCATTATATATTGTTTATCCTTTCATACCTCATAAAGAAGTGAGTTTTTTATTCAATGATTCGATTAAACGAAGTGATAATGAGTCTTTAGACGTCGAATCTATCATGCATTATATGTTGTTTATCCTTTCTTAACTCTTAAAGAAACGAGTTCTTTATTCAATGATTCGATTAAACGAAGAGATAATAAGTCTTTGAATGTCAAATCTATCATGCATATATATTGTTTATCTTGTCTTAACTCATAAAGAAACGAGTTTTTTATTCAATGATTCGATTAAACAAAGAGATAATGACTCTTTAGACGTCAAATCTATCCTGCATTATATATTATTTATCCATTTTTAACTCATAAGCGAAGGAGTTTTTTATTCAATGATTCGTCTAAACGAAGTGATAATGAGTCTTTAGACGTCGAATCTATCATGCATTATATGTTGTTTATCCTTTCTTAACTCATAAGGAAACGAGTTCTTTATTCAATGATTCGATTAAATGAAGAGATAATAAGTTTTTAAACGTCAAATCTATCATGCATTATATGTTGTTTATCCTTTCTTAACTCATAAAGAAATGAGTTCTTTATTCAATGATTCGACTAAATGAAGAGATAATAAGTATTTGAACATCGAATCTATCATGCATTATACATTGTTTATCCTTTCTTAACTCATATGGAAGAGTATTTTATTCAAAGATTCGTTTAAAAGAAGTGATAATGAGTATTTAGACGTCGAATTTATCATGCATTATATGTTGTTTATCCATTCTTAACTCATAAGGAAATGAGTTCTTTATTCAATGATTCGATTAAATGAAGAGATAATGAGTCTTTAAACGTCGAATCTACCATGCATTACAAAGAGATAATAAGTATTTGAACGTCGAATCTATCATGCATTATATATTGTTTATCATTTCTTAACTCATAAGGAAAGGAGTTTTTTGTTCCAAGATTCGTTTAAAAGAAGTGATAACGTGTATTTAGACGTCGAATCTGTCATGCGTTATATGTTGTTTATTCTTTCTTAACTCATAAGGAAACGAGTTCTTTATTCAATGATTCAATTAAATGAAGAGATAATGAGTCTTTATACATCAAATCTATCATGCATTATATTTTTTTTATCCTTTCTTAACTCATAAGGAAACGAGTTCTTTATTCAATGATTCGATTAAATGAAGAGATAATAAGTCTTTAAACGTCGAATCTATCATGCATTATATGTTGTTTATCTTTTCTTAACTCATAAAGAAATTAGTTCTTTATTCAATGATTCGATTAAACAAAGAGATAATTACTCTCTAGACGTCGAATTTATCATGCATTATATGTTGTTTATCCTTTCTTAACTCATAAAGAAACGAGTTCTTTATTCAATGATTCGATTAAACAAAGAGATAATGAATCTTTAGACGTCGAATCTATCATGCATTATATATTGTTTATCCTTTCATACCTCATAAAGAAGTGAGTTTTTTAATCAATGATTCGATTAAACGAAGTGATAATGAGTCTTTAGACGTCGAATCTATCATGCATTATATGTTGTTTATCCTTTCTTAACTCTTAAAGAAACGAGTTCTTTATTCAATGATTCGATTAAACGAAGAGATAATAAGTCTTTGAATGTCAAATCTATCATGCATATATATTGTTTATCTTTTCTTAACTCATAAAGAAACGAGTTTTTTATTCAATGATTCGATTAAACAAAGAGATAATGACTCTTTATACGTCAAATCTATCCTGCATTATATATTATTTATCCATTTTTAACTCTTAAGCAAAGGAGTTTTTTATTCAATGATTCGTCTAAACGAAGTGATAATGAGTCTTTAGACGTCGAATCTATCATGCGTTATATGTTGTTTATCCTTTCTTAACTCATAAGGAAACGAGTTCTTTATTCAATGATTCGATTAAATAAAGAGATAATAAGTTTTTAAACCTCAAATCTATCATGCATTATATGTTGTTTATCCTTTCTTAACTCATAAAGAAATGTGTTCTTTATTCAATGATTCGATTAAATGAAGAGATAATAAGTATTTGAACATCGAATCTATCATGCATTATACATTGTTTATCCTTTCTTAACTCATATGGAAGAGTATTTTATTCAAAGATTCGTTTAAAAGATGCGATAATGAGTATTTAGACGTCGAATTTATCATGCATTATGTGTTGTTTATCCATTCTTAACTCATAAGGAAACGAGTTCTTTATTCAATGATTCGATTAAATGAAGAGATAATGAGTCTTTAAACGTCGAATCTACCATGCATTACAAAGAGATAATAAGTATTTGAACGTCGAATCTATCATGCATTATATATTGTTTATCCTTTCTTAACTCATAAGGAAAGGAGTTTTTTGTTCAAAGATTCATTTAAAAGAAGTGATAATGTGTATTTAGACGTCGAATCTGTCATGCGTTATATGTTGTTTATTCTATCTTAACTCATAAGGAAACAAGTTCTTTATTCAATGATTCAATTAAATGAAGAGATAATGAGTCTTTATACATCAAATCTATCATGCATTATATTTTTTTTATCCTTTCTTAACTCATAAGGAAACGAGTTCTTTATTCATTGATTCGATTAAATGAAGAGATAATAAGTCTTTAAACGTCGAATCTATCATGCATTATATGTTGTTTATCTTTTCTTAACTCATAAAGAAACTAGTTCTTTATTCAATGATTCGATTAAACAAAGAGATAATATAATATCTTAGCTCAACTAGATTTTTTTTTAGAAAGCCCAAAACCTATTTATTTATTTTTATGGCCCAAAAGACCAGCCCTATCCTAGCCCAACTAGATTTTTTTTAAAAAGCCCAAACTTATTTATTTATTTATTTTGTGGCCCAAAGTTTCAGCCCACTTAAATGGCCTGATATATAATTATTAAGGCTAAAGTTAAAAAAAAAGAAAAGAAAAGAAAGAAGAACGGGAGAAGAAAAACAAAAGAGGGGAAAGAAGATAGTGAAGAGGAGAAACCCTTGTTGATCAAATTCTCCCTTACAACCCTCATCCTAGGTGGTTTCTAAGTTGTTTTGAGGTAAGTGGTGTGTGAATTAAGCTTCCTTCTTCCATGGTTTTGTAATTTTGTGGGGTTTTTCTTTTTGGTATGTGGGTAATTCGCAGACTGTTCGAACTGATTTTGATATAGCTATTGCCCTCGAAAGTTTGTAAACTTAATTTCTGTACGTATCTAAATCGTTAGCTTTCCGTAGCCACTTGAAACGCCTCAATCCGATTATTCTACAATTAGTTATGATTTTTCTCGTAAACTGCCGCTTGCTGGAAAATTTCAGAATTTTTATGTCGAATTCAAACTTATTTTCTATCGTTTCATTTAGTTAATGTATTGAAATGGGTTATGTGGGATTGGAAACTGATGTTAAGGAGTTACATGCCATTTTTATTTAATATCGACTCGTTCGAACTCGATTAGGATTTGTTTTTAGCAATGAAAGGGATGTTACCGCTAATAGTTAGTTATATTTGATTTGTCTTTAATTGCTCATCTCCTTTCTAGGTAAAGAACCATCGACGAAGGGCAAGGGACCGACTTCAGATTCCAGAGAGAGTTAATCACTTCCTTGTGAGTTGATAATTCGGGAACGCCTTCTCTTGTGGGAAGTGTGGACCCTCGATAAATGTGCATTTATTTTAGTTTTAGTTAATTGATAAGAAAATTATTTGGTATTGTGTTATGTGGTAAAGAGCCTGATTGGCTCGATTGCTCTGGTTAGAGTCCTGTTAGCCATTTTGTGAGTATTATTGATTTTAACTTATGTTGAAGAGCCTTGCCGACTCGATATCTGATAGCATTTATTGTGAATTATTTGAGAATTGATTTCTGGTTATTCTTGTGTTCTATTAAGACTCTAACTTGAGTCGTTATTCATCTTATGATGCATATGCATATGTATGCCTGATACCAAGGTTAAGTAGCCCAAATTGGTCATGGTTCGGGTGAGTTGGAGCGACATTGATTAAGTAGCCCGAATTGTCACGGTTCGGGTGAGTTAGAGTGACAACCAAGTTGCCCATTGCTTGGCAAACCCGGGTGAGTTAGATCTAATGGGGCACCTGTCCATTTGCCAAATACTGATACTCTGGAGGGTGATCGTTAGATGGATCAGTCTATTATAGGCTCAGTCAACGTCACCGGTGTAGGACATGCATGTCATATATGTTTATATATTTGATCATTTCAAGTATTCACGTCAATATTGAATTGTGATCTTTAGCACTTGGCGTGTTGAGAAAGAATATTAATGTGCATTTTATCTAGAGTAACGGTGATGGGCTTGGATTGTCTCTCGACGGAGAGCTCAGTTCGAGGAGGATATTGACTACCCACGCGTCTTTTATGTGATAACAGTTTGTTTGAACTAATTGTGTTATTCGTAAATGTGCACTAAGGTTTTTATTTTCATTAATATGTATACTGAGCGAGAAATAGTTATTGTGGGACGAAATGTTAGATTTTATGTTATGAACCGTGAGTGGGAATACATGCTTCGTATAAGGGTCGGGGTGACCGGCTTATCACCACACTAAGCTAGTGGTTTTGATCACCCCCATCATTCTTTTCTTTTCAGGCTGTTGATATCATTTTGGTTGGAGGTTTGCCTATTGTTTGCTCGTCATCGAATCAGTGTTTTGGGTACTTTCTCTTTTAGTAAATGGACGGATTCATTGGCGAGATTGTATAGTTTATATTTGGTGACCCCCTTGATGTTCTTTTTGGTACTCTCGCGATGTTATATCGTTCATGTATATTTTCTTCAAACTAAGTTACATCGTTGTATTTTGTACCTTTGTAAATCCTTATTGATACTTTATGAGATGATGTCCTCGGGTTGTACCCGTTGTTATCAGTTGTTCAGTTCTACAGGTACTTGATAGCAAGCCTTACGTTTTCTATAAACTTTGTGGAGTGGAGTGCACCCATTCCGCGAAATTTATGGTTAACGTGGCAGTTTTCGCGTTCTGTCTGGGGTCGGGGCATGACGGATAATGAATCTTTAGACGTCGAATCTATCATGCATTATATATTGTTTAACCTTTCTTAACTCATAAAGAAGTGAGTTTTTTATTCAATGATTCGATTAAACAAAGTGATAATGAGTCTTTAGACGTCGAATCTATCATGCATTATATGTTGTTTATCCTTTCTTAACTCATAAAGAAACGAGTTCTTTATTCAATGATTCGATTAAACGAAGAGATAATAAGTCTTTGAACGTCAAATCTATCATGCATTTTATATTGTTTATCTTTTCTTAACTCATAAAGAAACGAGTTTTTATTCAATGATTCGATTAAACAAAGAGATAATGACTCTTTAGACGTCGAATCTATCATGCATTATATATTATTTATCCATTCTTAACTCATATGGAAAGGAGTTTTTTATTCAATGATTCGTCTAAACGAAGTGATAATGAGTCTTTAGACGTCGAATCTATCATGCATTATATGTTGTTTATCCTTTCTTAACTCATAATGAAACGAGTTCTTTATTCAATGATTCGATTAAATGAAGAGATAATAAGTTTTTAAACGTCAAATCTATCACGCACTATATGTTGTTTATCTTTTCTTAACTCATAAAGAAATGAGTTCTTTATTCAATGATTGATTAAACGAAGAGATAATTACTCTTTAGACGTCGAATCTATCATACATTATATGTTGTTTATCTTTTCTTAACTCATAAAGAAACGAGTTCTTTATTCAATGATTCGATTAAACAAAGATATAATGAATCTTTAGACGTCGAATCTATATTGCATTATATATTGTTTATCCTTTCTAAACTCTAATGAAGTGAGTTTTTTATTCAATGATTTGATTAAACGAAGTTATAATGAGTCTTTAGACGTCGAATCTATCATGCATTATATGTTGTTTATCCTTTCTTAACTCTATAAGAAACGAGTTCTTTATTCAATGATTCGATTAAACGAAGAGATAATAAGTCTTTGAACGTCAAATCTATCATGCATTATATGTTGTTTATCTTTTCTTAACTCATAAAGAAAAGAGTTTTTTATTCAATGATTCGATTAAACAAAGAGATAATGACTCTTTAGACGTTGAATCTATCATTCATTATTTATTGTTTATCCTTTCTTAACTCATATGGAAATGAGTTTTTTATTCAACGATTCGATTAAACGAAGTGATAATGACTCTTTAGACGACGAATCTATCATGCATTATACGTTGTTTGTCCTTTCATAACTCATAAGGAAACGAGTTCTTTATTCAATGATTCGATTAAATGAAGAGATAATAAGTCTTTAAACGTCGAATCTATCATGCATTATATGTTGTTTATCCTTTCTTAACTCATAAAGAAATGAGTTCTTTATTCAATGATTCGATTAAACGAAGAGATAATAAGTATTTGAACGTCGAATCTATCATGCATTATATATTGTTTATCCTTTCTTAACTCATAAGGAAAGAGTTTTTCATTCAAAGATTCGTTTAAAAGAAGTGATAATGAGTATTTAGACGTCGAATTTATCATGCATTATATGTTGTTTATCCATTCTTAAATCATAAGGAAACGAGTTCTTTATTCAACGATTCGATTAAATGAAGAGATAATGAGTCTTTAAACGTCAAATCTACCATGCATTATATGTTGTTTATCCTTTCTTAACTCATAAGGAAACGAGTTATTTATTCATGATTCGATTAAACAAAGAGATAATAAGTATTTGAACGTCGAATCTATCATGCATTATATATTGTTTATCCTTTCTTAACTCATAAGGAAAGGAGTTTTTTGTTCAAAGATTCGTTTAAAAGAAGTGATAATGATTATTTAGACGTCGAATCTATCATGTATTATATGTTGTTTATCCTTTCTTAATTCATAAGGAAACGAGTTCTTTATTCAATGATTCAATTAAATTAAGAGATAATGAGTCTTTATACTTCAAATCTATGACGCATTATATGTTTTTTTATCCTTTCTTAACTCATAAAGAAACGAGTTCTTTATTCAATGATTCGATTAAATGAAGAGATAATAAGTCTTTAAACGTCGAATCTATCATGCATTATATGTTGTTTATCTTTTCTTAACTCGTAAAGTAACGAGTTTTTTATTCATTGATTCGATTAAACAAAGAGATAATAACTCTTTAGACATCGAATCTATCACGCATTATATATTGTTTATCCTTTCTTAACTCATAAGGAAAAGAGTTTTTTATTCAATGATTCGTCTAAATGAAGTGATAATGAGTCTTTAGACGTCGAATCTATCATGCAATATATGTTGTTTATCCTTTTTTAACTCATAAGGAAATGAATTCTTTATTCAATGATTCAATTAAATGAAGAGATAATATGCCTTTAAACGTCGAATCTATCATGCATTATATGTTGTTTATCCTTTCTTAACTCATAAAGAAACGAGTTCTTTATTCATTGATTCGATTAAACGAAGAGATAATAAGTCTTTTAACATCGAATATATCATGCATTATATGTTGTTTATCCTTTCTTAACTCTTAAGGAAACATGTTCTTTATTCAGTGATTTAATTAAACGAAAAGATAATGAGTCTTTAGACATCGAATCTATCATGCATTATACGTTGTTTATCCTTTCTTAACTCATAAAGAAACGAGTTTTTTATTCAATAATTCGATTAAACAAAGAGATAATGACTCTTTAGACGTTGAATCTATCATGCATTATATATTGTTTATCCTTTCTTAACTCATATGGAAAGGAGTTTTTATTCAACGATTCGGATTAAACGAAGTGTTAATGAGTCTTTAGACGACGTCATGCATTATATGTTGTTTATCCTTTCTTAACTCATAAGGAAACATGTTCTTTACTTAATGATTCGATTAAAAGAAAAGATAATGATTCCTTAGACATTGAATCTATCATGCATTATATGTTGATTATCCTTTCTTAACTAATAAAGAAACGAGTTCTTTATTCAATGATTCGATTAAACGAAGAGATAATAAGTCTTTGAACATCGAATCTATCATGTATTATATGTTGTTTATCTTTTCTTAACTCATAAAGTAATGAGTTTTTTATTCAATGATTCGATTAAACAAAGAGATAATGGCTCTTTAGACTTCGAATCTATCATGCATTATATATTGTTTATCCTTTCTTAACTCATAAGGAAAGGAGTTTTTTATTTAATGATTCATCTAAATGAAGTGATAATGAGTCTTTAGATGTCGAATCTATCATGCATTATATGTTGTTTATCCTTTCTTAGCTAATAAGGAAACGAGTTCTTTATTCAATAATTCGATTAAATGAAGAGATAATAAGTCTTTAAACGTCGAATCTATCATGCATTATTTGTTGTTTAACTTTTCTTAACTCATAAATAAATTAGTTCTTTATTCAATGATTCGATTAAACAAAGAGATAATTACTCTTTAGACGTCGAATCTATCATGCATTATATGTTGTTTATCCTTTCTTAACTCATAAAGAAGTGAGTTTTTTATTCAATTATTCGATTAAACGAAGTGATAATAGTCCTTAGACGTCGAATATATTATGCATTATATGTTGTTTATCCTTTCTTAACTCATAAGGAAATGAGTTCTTTATTCATTGATTCGATTAAACGAAGAGATAATAAGTCTTCTAACGTCAAATCTATCATGCATTATATATTGTTTATCCTTTCTTAACCCCTAAGGAAACATGTTCTTTATTCAATGATTCGATTAAACGAAGAGATAATGAGTCTTTAGACATTGAATCTATCATTCATTATATGTTGTTTATCCTTTCTTAACTCATAAAGAAACGAGTTCTTTATTCAATGATTCGATTAAACGAAGAGATAATAAGTCTTTGAACGTCAAATCTATCATGCATTATATATTGTTTATAATTTCTTAACTCGTAAAGAAATGAGTTTTTTATTCAATGATTCGATTAAACAAAGAGATAATGACTCTTTAGACGTTGAATCTATCATGCAATATAAATTGTTTATCCTTTCTTAACTCATATGGAAAGAAGTTTTTCATTCAACGATTTGGATTAACGAAGTGATAATGAGTCTTTAGACGACGAATCTATCATGCATTATATGTTGTTTATCCTTTCTTAACTCATAAGGAAACATGTTCTTTATTCAATGATTCGATTAAACGAAGAGATAATGAGTCCTTAGACATCGAATCTATCATGCATTATATGTTGTTTATCCTTTCTTAACTCATAAAGAAATGAGTTCTTTATTCAATGATTCGATTAAACGAAGAGATAATAAGACTTTGAACGTAGAATCTATCATGCATTATATGTTGTCTATCTTTTCTTAACTCATAAAGTAATGAGTTTTTTATTCAATGATTTGATTATACAAAGAGATAATGACTCTTTAGACGTCGAATTTATCATGCATTATATATTGTTTATCCTTTCTTAACTCATAAGGAAACGAGTTCTTAATTCAATGATTCGATTAAATGAAGAGATAATAAGTCTTTAAACGTCGAATCTATCATGCATTATATGTTGTTTATCTTTTCTTAACTCACAAAGAAATGAGTTCTTTATTCAATGATTCGATTAAACAAATAGATAATGAATCTTTAGACGTCGAATCTATCATGCATTATATATTGTTTATCCTTTCTTAACTCATAAAGAAGTGAGTTTTTTATTCAATGATTCGATTAAACGAAGTGATAATGAGTCTTTAGACATTGAATCTATCATGCATTATATATTGTTTATCCTTTCTTAACTCATATGGAAAGGAGTTTTTTATTCAACGATTCGATTAAACGAAGTGATAATGAGTCTTTAGACGTCGAATCTATCATGCATTATATGTTGTTTATCCTTTCTTAACTCATAAGGAAACGAGTTCTTTATTCAATGATTCGATTAAATGAAGAGATAATAAGTCTTTAAACGTCGAATCTATCATGCATTATATGTTATTTATCCTTTCTTAACTCATAAGGAAAGGAGTTTTTATTCAATGATTCGTCTAAACGAAGTGATAATGAGTCTTTAGACGTCGAATCTATCATGCATTATATGTTGTTTATCCTTTCTTAACTCATAAGGAAACAAGTTCTTTATTCAATGATTCGATTAAATGGAGATAATAAGTTTTTAAACGTCAAATCTATCATGCATTATATGTTGTTTATCTTTTCTTAACTCATAAAGAAATGAGTTCTTTACTCAATGATTGATTAAACGAACAGATAATTACTCTTTAGACGTCGAATCTATCATACATTATATGTTGTTTATCTTTTCTTAACTCATAAAGAAACGAGTTCTTTATTCAATGATTCGATTAAACAAAGAGATAATGAATCTTTAGACGTCGAATCTATATTGCATTATATATTGTTTATCCTTTCTAAACTCTAATGAAGTGAATTTTTTATTCAATGATTCGATTAAACGAAGTGATAATGAGTCTTTAGACGTCGAATCTATCATGCATTATATGTTGTTTATCCTTTCTTAACTCTATAAGAAACGAGTTCTTTATTCAATGATTCGATTAAACGAAGAGATAATAAGTCTTTGAACGTCAAATCTATCATGAATTATATGTTGTTTATCTTTTATTAACTCATAAAGAAAAGAGTTTTTTATTCAATGATTCGATTAAACAAAGAGATAATGACTCTTTAGACGTTGAATCTATCATTCATTATTTATTTTTTATCCTTTCTTAACTCATATGGAAATGAGTGTTTTATTCAACGATTCGATTAAACGAAGTGATAATGAGTCTTTAGACGACGAATCTATCATGCATTATACGTTGTTTGTCCTTTCTTAACTCATAAGGAAACGAGTTCTTTATTCAATGATTCGATTAAATGAAGAGATAATAAGTCCTTAGACATCGAATCTATCATGCATTATATGTTGTTTATCTTTTCTTAACACATAAAGAAACGAGTTCTTTATTCAATGATTCGATTAAACGAAGAGATAATAAGTCTTTGAACGTAGAATCTATCATGCATTATATGTTGTTTATCTTTTCTTAACTCATAAAGTAATGAGTTTTTTATTCAATGATTCGATTAAACAAAGAGATAATGACTCTTTAGACGTCGAATCTATCATGCATTATATATTGTTTATCCTTTCTTAACTCATAAGGAAACGAGTTCTTAATTCAATGATTCTATTAAATGAAGAGATAATAAGTCTTTAAACGTCGAATCTATCATGCATTATATGTTGTTTATCTTTTCTTAACTCACAAAGAAACGAGTTCTTTATTCAATGATTTGATTAAACAAATAGATAATGAATCTTTAGACGTCGAATCTATCATGCATTATATATTGTTTATCCTTTCTTAACTCATAAATCAGTGAGTTTTTTATTCAATGATTCGATTAAACGAAGTGATAATGAATCTTTAGACGTCGAATCTATCATGCATTATATGTTGTTTATCCTTTCATAACTCATAAAGAAACGAGTTCTTTATTCAATGATTCGATTAAACAAAGAGATAATGACTCTTTAGACATTGAATCTATCATGCATTATATATAGTTTATCCTTTCTTAACTCATATGGAAAGGAGTTTTTTATTCAACGATTCGATTAAACGAAGTGATAATGAGTCTTTAGACGTCGAATCTATCATGCATTATATGTTGTTTATCCTTTCTTAACTCATAAGAAAACGAGTTCTTTATTCAATGATTCGATTAAATGAAGAGATAATAAGTCTTTAAACGTCGAATCTATCATGCATTATATGTTGTTTATCCTTTCTTAACTCATAAGGAAAGGAGTTTTTTATTCAATGATTCGTCTAACCGAAGTGATAATGAGTCTTTTGACGTTGAATCTATCATGTATTATATGTTGTTTATCCTTTCTTAACTCATAAGGAAACGAGTTCTTTATTCAATGATTCGATTAAATGAAGAGATAATAAGTTTTTAAACGTCAAATCTATCAAGCATTATATGTTGTTTATCTTTTCTTAACTCATAAAGAAATGAGTTCTTTATTCAATGATTGATTAAACGAAGAGATAATTACTCTTTAGACGTCGAATCTGTCATACATTATATGTTGTTTATCTTTTCTTAACTCATAAAGAAACGAGTTCTTTATTCAATGATTCGATTAAACAAAGATATAATGAATCTTTAGACGTCGAATCTATATTGCATTATATATTGTTTATCCTTTCTAAACTCTAATGAAGTGAGTTTTTTATTCAATGATTCGATTAAACGAAGTGATAATGAGTCTTTAGACGTCGAATCTATCATGCATTATATGTTGTTTATCCTTTCTTAACTCTATAAGAAACGAGTTCTTTATTCAATGATTCGATTAAACGAAGAGATAATAAGTCTTTGAACGTCAAATCTATCATGCATTATATGTTGTTTATCTTTTCTTAACTCATAAAGAAAAGAGTTTTTTATTCAATGATTCGATTAAACAAAGAGATAATGACTCTTTAGACGTTGAATCTATCATTCATTATTTATTGTTTATCCTTTCTTAACTCATATGGAAATGAGTTTTTTATTTAACGATTCGATTAAACGAAGTGATAATGACTCTTTAGACAACGAATCTATCATGCATTATACGTTGTATGTCCTTTCTTAACTCATAAGGAAACGAGTTCTTTATTTAATGATTCGATTAAACGAAGAGATAATAAGTATTTGAACGTCGAATCTATCATGCATTATATATTGTTTATCCTTTCTTAACTCATAAGGAAAGAGTTTTTTATTCAAAGATTCGTTTAAAAGAAGTGATAATGAGTATTTAGACGTCGAATTTATCATGCATTATATGTTGTTTATCCATTCTTAACTCATAAGGAAACGAGTTCTTTATTCAATGATTCGATTAAATGAAGAGATAATGAGTCTTTAAACGTCGAATCTACCATGCATTATATGTTGTTTATCCTTTCTTAACTCATAAGGAAACGAGTTCTTTATTCATGATTCGATTAAACAAAGAGATAATAAGTATTTGAACGTCGAATCTATCATGCATTATATATTGTTTATTCTTTCTTAACTCATAAGGAAAGGAGTTTTTTGTTCAAAGATTCGTTTAAAAGAAGTGATAATGAGTATTTAGACGTCGAATCTATCATGTATTATATGTTGTTTATCCTTTCTTAACTCATAAGGAAACGAGTTCTTTATTCAATGATTCAATTAAATGAAGAGATAATGAGTCTTTATACATCAAATCTATCACGCATTATATGTTTTTTTATCCTTTCTTAACTAATAAGGAAACGAGTTCTTTATTTAATGATTCGATTAAATGAAGAGATAATAAGTCTTTAAACGTCTAATCTATCATGCATTATATGTTGTTTATCTTTTCTTAACTCGTAAAGTAACGAGTTTTTTATTCAATGATTCGATTAAACAAAGAGATAATAACTCTTTAGACATCGAATCTATATGCATTATATATTGTTTATCCTTTCTTAACTCATAAGGAAAGGAGTTTTTTATTCAATGATTCGTCTAAATGAAGTGATAATGAGTCTTTAGACGTCGAATCTATCATGCATTATATGTTGTTTATCATTTCTTAACTCATAAGGAAATGAATTCTTTATTCAATGATTCAATTAAATGAAGAGATAATATGTCTTTAAACGTCAAATCTATCATGCATTATATGTTGTTTATCCTTTCTTAACTCATAAAGAAACGAGTTCTTTATTCATTGATTCGATTAAACGAAGAGATAATAAGTCTTTTAACGTCGAATATATCATGCATTATATGTTGTTTATCCTTTCTTAACTCTTAAGGAAACATGTTCTTTATTCAGTGATTTAATTAAACGAAAAGTGATGAGTGATATTTTCACCTAGATTTTAGTATATTTTTATATGTGTTTTCGTATGATTTTATCCGTATTTATGTGTTATTTGGTTGTGTTTTGTGTTTTTATGTAAATGTGTGTGAATGAGCTTAAACGTATAATTTTTAGGTAAAAATAGATTCTAGACGCGAGAAGGAAAATTTGGGAAAAAACGAAGCTTAATTCGGAGTTGAAACGAGGGAAAATGAGTCAAATTAAGCAAAATGCTGAAAAACGCACGTCCAAATTGTGTAATTTTTCTGTACTCTTGTGGAGCTCAAAACAAGAAGTGTGATATATGGTTGGAAAGCCACATAAAAGAGGATCATTTTGGTATAAGAAACACTTCAATCCGAGCCCAAACGAGAAAGTTATGATTAAAATGGTGACGTCGCGCAGACTGTTTCTACTCAGCATGGTTGTGCTACTTTGTATGACTTGTTACACCTTCAAATATTGGATGTTTTGTCAGATATTTATATGGATAGAAAGCCAATGAAAAGAGGATCGCGTGAGCGTAAGAATTACTCAAATTGGAGATCGGATGTGGAAGTTATGCGCGAAACGGTGAGACTGCGCTGCACCGACCCGAACTTGACCCGAATTCGACCCATTCTCGGCCCAAAGTTATTTTTATGATTAGAATGTGTTCTAGAAGGTTCCAAGGGGTAAAAACACCCATTTTGGAGTGTAAATATCAGGGGGATCAGATCTACACCTAATACACACCATTTTTCACACACTTTTCCTCTTCATTCCATCTACCCTTCATCCCATTCACCATTCCTTGATTCCATCCATCTACACTTGATCCCCTCCATCAAATCCACCATCCAAGTGATCAAGGAAGCAAGGGAGAGTGAAGATCACAAGAGGAAGAAGGAGATCTCCATTGAAGACCTTCAAAGGGGGAATCTAATTCTAAGTCTTGAGAAATTCTTTATAGATTTGTCATGGAATTTGTGGATCCAATTGTCTATGATTGTTTTCTCTAAAACTATGATAAGCTAATCTCCTTTGTGAGATTAGCTCCATGATTGGTGTTGGATAATTTAATATTTATGCAATTGGATTTTAATCTTGAATGGGTTTTGTGTTATTTCTATCATTGATTGTTTATTGCTTGATTTATATGATGACAAGTGTGATTAATTGTCATGGGCATGTAATTAGATTGAGAAATCAATTATGTGTTTAGGATAGTTCATTGAATCATTTCATCATACACTTCATGTGCATTAATTTAGAATGAGATAGAGATATCCTTCTAGATTTAGAACCCTTTGATAGAACATTTGATTAGCTTAATCGAGAGATTGGTTGATTAGGTGAGGAGATCCAAACAATTAGTGAATTCATAGTACCTTAAAAGGGAATATTGCTTATGATTTAGTACCTAATTAGGGAACTCATAGAGTAATTAGTACCTAGTGGGAGGTGTTTGCTATTGTCTCGATCCTATGTGCTTTTGGGAGCCTTGTTGAGGGCCTACATCCTATCCATCTCGAGAGAGAGTTTAGGTGGAATTAGTGATCGCTTCTATACCTTGTCCATGAGAGATTAGAATTAATTGCATGATTACTTAATTATCTATGCCATGATTGTTGTTAATCTCATCCTTGTATCATTTGGAACCCTTTTATCTTTGCATTCATTTTATCTTTATTTCTCTCATTAGTGTAATTGTGTTTATTTGCATCATATCCTCTCTTCCGTCGTCCTTATAAAATCACGATAAACTTGAGATCGCTTAAACTCTAGTACCTTCCTCCCTGTGGTTCGATAATTTCTTTAATTGGTCATGCCCACTAAACTATGGCTAATCAAATGGCGCCGTTGCCGGGGAGGTAACAGTTGCTAGTGGTTTAACGAAGGAGTGTTTCGATTGGTATTAATAGAGATATTTTTATTGCTTTTTATTATTTGTTTTGGAAAATTTTTTATCTCACTTGTTCGTTTTGATAGGTACTTGACACTACCTTGAGAGAAGAGGAAGGGGGATCAAAGCCAAAAATAGCAAGTTTGAGAAGAATTGTAGTAAGCTTTGAGAAGAGTATTTAAATGGATGGTTGGAACCAATTCACAAATGTCTTTGGGGATCAATTTGCAAGGGTTCCACCTCCACAATCAAGAGGCTACATGAATGAGAGCAACTATGGGTACAACTTCCAAATGAATCAAGATAGCTCTCAATACTACAATCAAAGAAGAAATGGAGAATGGCAACAAGCTTACAATGGAAATTCATTCCACCCGTATCAAGCATACACTTATTCTCCACAAAATCCCAACAGCAACACTTCTCCTCCGTTCCAAAACTACGCTTTACTTGAATTACATAGAAGAAGTGCTCAAGGAAGTAATGAAGGTCAAGATTCTCAATCAAGTTTTCTTCAAAATGAATACTCCAAGATAATTACCCAAGTTACTTTGGAAGTGACAAGACAAATAAGGATGATGAATCAAGGTGCTTATGGTCAAGTCTTGTCTAATTCAAGTTTGGGGGGTGCTCAAAATGTGCAAGGTGTGTCGATTCCTAGTCCTATGGAGCAAGAAGAGTGGAGGATGCCTACGCATCAAGTAGGAGATGTTTCTTTCATGGGAGTGGATGATTTCCAAGGAAATTTTCAACATAACTATGAAGGAAGTTTTCATGGGAATTATCCACCAATTCAAGAATGGAATTGTGACAACCAAGAGGGAGGAGACTTTCAACAAGTCGAAGAAGAAAAATCATCTGTAAACGTCTTGATTGAGAAGATGATAGCAAACCTTGAGGAGCGCACGAAAAGAGATGAAGCTAGTTTTGAAGAATGGAAGAAAAGAAATGAGGCAGATGAGAAGAGGTTTGAAGCCTTGGAGCATCAAGTAAGCCAAATTGTAAGTGCTTTGAACAATTTTCAACAAGTTGAAGAATTGGAAGAGGAGAGCAAAGTTGAAGAAGAGTTGGAAGAAGAAAAGAATTTGGGAGATGAAGAATCAAATGAGGTATTTGAAGAGCATATTGAGACAAATGATGTTGATAAAGAGAAACAAAGTCAAGAAGCAAATGATGATGACTTGAAGAGTGAAATGAGCATTTCTAAACCTTTAAACTCTTTAAGTTGCCTTGAACTTGATAATATTGTTTACATTGACTTTGTATTACCCATTGATTTTTCTTATATTCTTAGAAACAAAAGAGAACTTGAAGATATGTTGGGGATCTATTTGGTAAAGAGGAATAAGTGGTGGTCAAGAATGGAGAGGGCAATGGAGTGTAAGCTCAAGATAGTCGAATTTTTGAAGCCATGCTTGAAGGATGCAACTGAGGTCGTCACTTGCCACAAATGCCTAATAGAGGAAGAAGCACAACGGTTAAAATTCGATGGCAAGGACGAAAGATATCCGTGGCCATTCCGATGAGTTCTCCATATCCCGTCCGGCTTGAAGACGTTAAACTTAGCGCTAGATGGGAGGCAACCCATCATTATTTTTATTGCTTTATTTATTGCTTTCAATAAGGATGGTGGATTTGCTTGTTTTGCATTTTTGGTATGTATGTTGATTGTGCTTGTGAGGAGAATGCGTATTGGACAAACGATAAGTGCTTGATTTGAAGTGTGAAAGTAAGTCACACCACTTTTTGCAAACTTACCTCGAAACTCTTGTTTCAATTTAAGTTTGGGGGGATATGGCGTGGTGTGAACATACTTTGTCTTGAAAGCATATACTTTTCGTATTTTTGGGCTAATTTTGAATTTTTCTCATGAGCATTGGTTTGATTTTGGTATGATTGGTCGTGTTGAAGTGCATGATAGTCCATATTTTTAATAAAATTGTTGAGCTAATGGTTTTGTTAAGCATGTATGAAGGGTATTGGAAGCACGAATTGAGCTCGGAGCTAACAACTTCCACTATCAAATGCTTATTGAGGGAGTTCATTCTACACCCTACCACTTTTATGTGCTTAGCATAATTTGATTTGATTTGTATTGATGTGATTAGCATGCTACTTAATTTGTTATGTTTTGGGATGTTTATTTTCATTATTTAGGATTTCCTTTTCAATCAAGTTTGGGATGATTGTGAGCTTACATTGTTTTGGATGATTTGAATGTGTGCTTCATTGTTTAATGATGGTGATTTTTATTTTTGTATGTTATGTGTTTTTGTTTTGTTCTTTGTTTGTTGAGTCTTTATTTTGAGTTTTGTGTGTATTTTTATATTTGTCTTGGTATGTTTGGTGATTTTTTATTTAGGGAGGTTGTGAGTCATTTTTGAATATGAGTGGTGATATGTTGTGGTAGTAAGTGATGACAAGTTATGATTAAGAATCTCTACACTTTCGAATTGTGACATGTTTTACTTAACTTGTTCAATTTTGAGATGAATTTGGTGCAATAAGTTTCTTAAGGTCCGAGCACAAGCTTGTGAGCATTTGAGCCTCAACCGTGCATACATGTTTTTTTTTCTTCATGAGTGGATTGGTTGTGTTTGATAAGCTAGAACTTGCTCAAGGACTATAGGAACGAGCCCGATTTGTGGAGATTAGTGAAATGATCTTAGGCCATCCTTATCATCTATAGTCATTACCATATATTTTCCTACCTTGAACATCATCCCTAGTCAACCACTTTGAGCCTTAAAGCCTATTTATTGTGATATAAGCACATTACAAGCCATGATTACCCACTTAAGCCTTACATATATACCATTTGTGTGGGTGATTGAGGAGATGGTAACTAGAAAGGTTTGATAAGGAAGAAAAAGAAAAAAGGAAATGGTAAACAAGCAAGAAAAATGATGAAAAATAGCACAAGAAAGAATGGACATGCAACCTCAAAATAAGAAAATGAGCAAAGCAATAACAATATGCTCAAGTACTTAAAAGTTCAAAGAAGGAAGCATGAATCATAAGAAGCTCAAGAAATCCAAGGAAGTTGATGATTAGTGCTTGTTAGTATAAAAGATAAGAAAGAAAGAAGGAAAAGTGGAGAAGTTGGAGAAGTTGATCATCTCTTCGATTATTTACACTTGATTAGTCACTCTTACCTATATTCTTCCTACCCTACCAAAGAGTCTATCATTACATCCTTAATAAAAGACCTTTTTGATCACTAATGAAAACTTTGGTGGTTTGTGAATGTAGTCCACGAGCAAGCTTATAGCGAGTCGAGCCAATCGGTTGATGAGTGTTGATTAACCCTACTTCAAAGAGTGTTGAGTGAAATTGATAAACTTATGTGAGGCTTAGACTAAAAGGGACTATATTGCACCTTATTCTCTTTTGATTGAACTTGTTAATTTCTCATATCATAAATCTAATGTTGTAGGATGCCTTAGCATAGTTTGTAATTCTTATTATTATTGGTGTATTATTACTTATATTCGTTTAGTTTTTTCCTAGGTGAATATCACTCTCCTTGGTTTATCATTTCGTTGTGCGAGGACGCACAACACTTTAAGTTTGGGGGTGTGATGAGTGATATTTTCACCTAGATTTTAGTATCTTTTTATATGTGTTTTCGTATGATTTTATCCGTATTTATGTGTTATTTGGTTGTGTTTTGTGTTTTTATGTAAATGTATGTAAATGAGCTTAAACGTATGATTTTTAGGTAAAAATAGATTCTAGACGCGAGAAGGAAAATTTGGGAAAAAACGAAGCTTAATTCGGAGTTGAAACGAGGGAAAATGAGTCAAATTAAGCAAAATGCTGAAAAACGCACGTCCAACTTGTGTAATTTTTATGTACTCTTGTGGAGCTCAAAACAAGAAGTGTGATATATGGTTTGAAAGCCACATAAAAGAGGATCGTTTTGGTATAAGAAACACTTCAATCCGAGCCCAAACGAGAAAGTTATGATTAAAATGGTGACGTCGCGCAGGCTGTTTCTACTCAGCATGGTTGTGCTACTTTGTATGACTTGTTACACCTTCAAATGTTGGATGTTTTGTCAGATATTTATATGGATAGAAAGCCAATGAAAAGAGGATCGCGTGAGCGCAAGAATTACTCAAATTGGAGATCGGATGTGGAAGTTATGCGCGAAACGGTGAGACTGCGCTGCACCGACCCGAACTTGACCCGAATTCGACCCATTCTCGGCCCAAAGTCATTTTTATGATTAGAATGTGTTCTAGAAGGTTCCAAGGGGTAAAAACACCCATTTTGGAGTGTAAATATCAGGGGGATCAGATCTACACCTAATACACACCATTTTTCACACACTTTTCCTCTCCATTCCATCTACCCTTCATCCCATTCACTATTCCTTGATTCCATCCATCTACACTTGATCCCCTCCATCAAATCCACCATCCAAGTGATCAAGGAAGCAAGGGAGAGTGAAGATCACAAGAGGAAGAAGGAGATCTCCATTGAAGACCTTCAAAGGGGGAATCTAATTCTAAGTCTTGTGAAATTCTTTATAGATTTGTCATGGAATTTGTGGATCCAATTGTCTATGATTGTTTTCTCTAAAACTATGATAGGCTAATCTCCTTTGTGAGATTAGCTCCATGATTGGTGTTGGATAATTTAGTATTTATGCAATTGGATTTTAATCTTGAATGGGTTTTGTGTTATTTCTATCATTGATTGTTTATTGCTTGATTTATATGATGACATATGTGATTAATTGTCATGGGCATGTAATTAGATTGAGAAATCAATTATGTGTTTAGGAAAGTTAATTGAATCATTTCATCATACACTTCATGTGCATTAATTTAGAATGAGATAGAGATATCCTTCTAGATTTAGAACCCTTTGATAGAACATTTGATTAGCTTAATCGAAAGATTGGTTGATTAGGTGAGGAGATCCAAATAATTAGTGAATTCATAGTACCTTAAAAGGGAATATTGCTTATAATTTAGTACCTAATTAGGGAACTCATAGAGTAATTAGTACCTAGTGGGAGGTGTTTGCTATTGTCTCGATCCTATGTGCTTTTGGGAGCCTTGTTGAGGGCCTACATCCTATCCATCTCGAGAGAGAGTTTAGGTGGAATTAGTGATCGCTTCTATACCTTGTCCATGAGAGATTAGAATTAATTGCATGATTACTTAATTATCTATGCCATGATTGTTGTTAATCTCATCCTTGTATCATTTGGAACCCTTTTATCTTTGCATTCATTTTATCTTTATTTCTCTCATTAGTGTAATTGCGTTTATTTGCATCATATCCTCTCTTCCGTCGTCCTTATAAAATCACGATAAACTTGAGATCACTTAAACTCTAGTACCATCCTCCCTGTGGTTCGATAATTTCTTTAATTGGTCATGCCCACTATATTATGGCTAATCAAAAAGATAATGAGTCTTTAGACATCGAATCTATCATGCATTATACGTTGTTTATCCTTTCTTAACTCATAAAGAAACGAGTTTTTTATTCAATAATTCGATTAAACAAAGAGATAATGACTCTTTAGACGTTGAATCTATCATGCATTATATATTGTTTATCCTTTCTTAACTCATATGGAAAGGAGTTTTTATTCAACGATTCGGATTAAACGAAGTGTTAATGAGTCTTTAGACGACGTCATGCATTATATGTTGTTTATCCTTTCTTAACTCATAAGGAAACATGTTCTTTACTTAATGATTCGATTAAAAGAAAAGATAATGATTCCTTAGACATTGAATCTATCATGCATTATATGTTGCTTATCCTTTCTTAACTAATAAAAAACGAGTTCTTTATTCAATGATTCGATTAAACGAAGAGATAATAAGTCTTTGAACATCGAATCTATCATGTATTATATGTTGTTTATCTTTTCTTAACTCATAAAGTAACGAGTTTTTTATTCAATGATTAGATTAAACAAAGAGATAATGACTCTTTAGACTTCGAATCTATTATGCATTATATATTGTTTATCCTTTCTTAACTCATAAGGAAAGGAGTTTTTTATTCAATGATTCATCTAAATGAAGTGATAATGAGTCTTTAGACGTCGAATCTATCATGCATTATATGTTGTTTATCATTTCTTAACTCATAAGAAAACGAGTTCTTTATTCAATAATTCGATTAAATGAAGAGATAATAAGTCTTTAAACGTCGAATCTATCATGCATTATTTGTTGTTTAACTTTTCTTAACTCATAAATAAATTAGTTCTTTATTCAATGATTCGATTAAACAAAGAGATAATTACTCTTTAGACGTCGAATCTATCATGCATTATATGTTGTTTATCCTTTCTTAACTCATAAAGAAGTGAGTTTTTTATTCAATTATTCGATTAAACGAAGTGATAATAGTCCTTAGACGTCGAATCTATCATGCATTATATGTTGTTTATCCTTTCTTAACTCATAAGGAAATGAGTTCTTTATTCATTTATTCGATTAAACGAAGAGATAATAAGTCTTCTAACGTCAAATCTATCATGCATTATATATTGTTTATCCTTTCTTAACCCCTAAGGAAACATGTTCTTTATTCAATGATTCGATTAAACGAAGAGATAATGAGTCTTTAGACATTGAATCTATCATTCATTATATGTTGTTTATCCTTTCTTAACTCATAAAGAAACGAGTTCTTTATTCAATGATTCGATTAAACGAAGAGATAATAAGTCTTAGAACGTCAAATCTATCATGCATTATATATTGTTTATAATTTCTTAACTCATAAAGAAATGAGTTTTTTATTCAATGATTCGATTAAACAAAGAGATAATGACTCTTTAGACGTTGAATCTATCATGCAATATAAATTGTTTATCCTTTCTTAACTCATATGGAAAGAAGTTTTTTATTCAACGATTTGGATTAACGAAGTGATAATGAGTCTTTAGACGACGAATCTATCATGCATTATATGTTTTTTATCCTTTCTTAACTCATAAGGAAACATGTTCTTTATTCAATGATTCGATTAAACGAAGAGATAATGAGTCCTTAGACATCGAATCTATCATGCATTATATGTTGTTTATCATTTCTTAACTCATAAAGAAATGAGTTCTTTATTCAATGATTCGATTAAACGAACAGATAATTAGTCTTTGAACGTAGAATCTATCATGCATTATATGTTGTTTATCTTTTCTTAACTCATAAAGTAATGAGTTTTTTATTCAATGATTCGATTAAACAAAGAGATAATGACTCTTTAGACGTCGAATCTATCATGCATTATATATTGTTTATCCTTTCTTAACTCATAAGGAAACGAGTTCTTAACTCAATGATTCGATTAAATGAAGAGATAATAATTCTTTAAACGTCGAATCTATCATGCATTATATGTTGTTTATCTTTTCTTAACTCACAAAGAAATGAGTTCTTTATTCAATGATTCGATTAAACAAATAGATAATGAATCTTTAGACGTCGAATCTATCATGCATTATATATTGTTTATCCTTTCTTAACTCATAAAGAAATGAGTTTTTTATTCAATGATTCGATTAAACGAAGTGATAATGAATCTTTGGTCATTGAATCTATAATGCATTATATATTGTTTATCCTTTCTTAACTCATATGGAAAGGAGTTTTTCATTCAACGATTCGATTAAACGAAGTGATAATGACTCTTTAGACGTCAAATCTATCATGCATTATATGTTGTTTATCCTTTCTTAACTCATAAGGAAACGAGTTCTTTATTCAATGATTCGATTAAATGAAGAGATAATAAGTCTTTAAACGCGAATCTATCATGCATTATATGTTGTTTATCCTTTCTTAACTCATAAGGAAAGGAGTTTTTATTCAATGATTCGTCTAAACGAAGTGATAATGAGTCTTTAGACGTCGAATCTATCATGCATTATATGTTGTTTATCCTTTCTTAACTCATAAGGAAACGAGTTCTTTATTCAATGATTCGATTAAATGAAGAGATAATAAGTTTTTAAACGTCAAATCTATAATGCATTATATATTGTTTATCTTTTCTTAACTCATAAAGAAATGAGTTCTTTATTCAATGATTGATTAAACGAAGAGATAATTACTCTTTAGACGTTGAATCTATCATACATTATATGTTGTTTATCTTTTCTTAACTCATAAAGAAACGAGTTCTTTATTCAATGATTCGATTAAACAAAGAGATAATGAATCTTTAGACGTCGAATCTATATTGCATTATATATTATTTATCCTTTCTAAACTATAATGAAGTGAGTTTTTTATTCAATGATTCGATTAAACGAAGTGATAATGAGTCTTTAGACGTCGAATCTATCATGCATTATATGTTGTTTATCCTTTCTTAACTCTATAAGAAACGAGTTCTTTATTCAATGATTCGATTAAACGAAGAGATAATAAGTCTTTGAACGTAGAATCTATCATGCATTATATGTTGTTTATCTTTTCTTAACTCATAAAGTAATGAGTTTTTTATTCAATGATTCGATTAAACAAAGAGATAATGACTCTTCAGACGTCGAATCTATCATGCATTATATATTGTTTATCCTTTCTTAACTCATAAGGAAACGAGTTTTTAATTCAATGATTCTATTAAATGAAGAGATAATAAGTCTTTAAACGTCGAATCTATCATGCATTATATGTTGTTTATCTTTTCTTAACTCACAAAGAAACGAGTTCTTTATTCAATGATTCGATTAAACAAATATATAATGAATCTTTAGACGTCGAATCTATCATGCATTATATATTGTTTATCCTTTCTTAACTAATAAAGAAGTGAGTTTTTTATTCAATGATTCGATTAAACGAAGTGATAATGAGTCTTTAGACGTCGAATCTATCATGCATTATATGTTGTTTATCCTTTCATAACTCATAAAGAAACGAATTCTTTATTCAATGATTCGATTAAACAAAGAGATAATGACTCTTTAGACATTGAATCTACCATGCATTATATATTGTTTATCCTTTCTTAACTCATATGGAAAGGAGTTTTTTATTCAACGATTCGATTAAACGAAGTGATAATGAGTCTTTAGACGTCGAATCTATCATGCATTATATGTTGTTTATCCTTTCTTAACTCATAAGAAAACGAGTTCTTTATTCAATGATTCGATTAAATGAAGAGATAATAAGTCTTTAAACGTCGAATCTATCATGCATTATATGTTGTTTATCCTTTCTTAACTCATAAGGAAAGGAGTTTTTTATTCAATGATTCGTCTAATCGAAGTGATAATGAGTCTTTAGACGTCGAATCTATCATGCATTATATGTTGTTTATCCTTTCTTAACTCATAAGGAAACGAGTTCTTTATTCAATGATTCGATTAAATGAAGAGATAATAAGTTTTTAAACGTCAAATCTATCATGCATTATATGTTGTTTATCTTTTCTTAACTCATAAAGAAATGAGTTCTTTATTCAATGATTGATTAAACGAAGAGATAATTACTCTTTAGACGTCGAATCTATCATATATTATATGTTGTTTATCTTTTCTTAACTCATAAAGAAACGAGTTCTTTATTCAATGATTCGATTAAACAAAGATATAATGAATCTTTAGACGTCGAATCTATATTGCATTATATATTGTTTATCCTTTCTATACTCTAATGAAGTGAGTTTTGTATTCAATGATTCGATTAAACGAAGTGATAATGAGTCTTTAGACGTCGAATCTATCATGCATTATATGTTGTTTATCCATTCTTAACTCTATAAGAAACGAGTTCTTTATTCAATGATTCGATTAAACGAAGAGATAATAAGTCTTTGAACGTCAAATCTATCATGAAATATATGTTGTTTATCTTTTCTTAACTCATAAAGAAAAGAGTTTTTTATTCAATGATTCGATTAAACAAAGAGATAATGACTCTTTAGACGTTGAATCTATCATTCATTATTTATTGTTTATCCTTTCTTAACTAATATGGAAATGAGTTTTTTATTCAACGATTCGATTAAACGAAGTGATAATGACTCTTTAGACAACGAATCTATCATGCATTATACGTTGTTTGTCCTTTCTTAACTCATAAGGAAACGAGTTCTTTATTCAATGATTCGATTAAATGAAGAGATAATAAGTCTTTAAACGTCGAATCTATCATGCATTATATGTTGTTTATCCTTTCTTAACTCATAAAGAATTGTGTTCTTTATTCAATGATTCGATTAAACAAAGAGATAATAACTATTTGAACGTCGAATCTATCATGCATTATATATTGTTTATCCTTTCTTAACTCATAAGGAAAGGAGTTTTTTGTTCAAAGATTCATTTAAAAGAAGTGATAATGAGTATTTAGACGTCGAATCTATCATGTATTATATGTTGTTTATCCTTTCTTAACTCATAAGGAAACAAGTTCTTTATTCAATGATTCAATTAAATGAAGAGATAATGAATCTTTATACATCAAATCTATCACGCATTATATGTTTTTTGTCCTTTCTTAACTCATAAAGAAACGAGTTCTTTATTCAATGATTCGATTAAACAAAGAGATAATAACTCTTTAGACATCGAATCTATCACGCATTATATATTGTTTATCCTTTCTTAACTCATAAGGAAAGGAGTTTTTTATTCAATGATTCGTCTAAATGAAGTGATAATGAGTCTTTAGATGTCGAATCTATCATGCATTATATGTTGTTTATTATTTCTTAACTCATAAGAAAACGAGTTCTTTATTCAATAATTCGATTAAATGAAGAGATAATAAGTCTTTAAACGTCGAATCTATCATGCATTATTTGTTGTTTAACTTTTCTTAACTCATAAATAAATTAGTTCTTTATTCAATGATTCGATTAAATAAAGAGATAATTACTCTTTAGACGTCGAATCTATCATGCATTATATGTTGTTTATCCTTTCTTAACTCATAAAGAAGTGAGTTTTTTATTCAATTATTCGATTAAACGAAGTGATAATAGTCCTTAGACGTCGAATCTATCATGCATTATATGTTGTTTATCCTTTCTTAACTCATAAGGAAATGAGTTCTTTATTCATTGATTCGATTAAACGAAGAGATAATAAGTCTTCTAACGTCAAATCTATCATGCATTATATATTGTTTATCCTTTCTTAACCCCTAAGGAAACATGTTCTTTATTCAATGATTCGATTAAACGAAGAGATAATGAGTCTTTAGACATTGAATCTATCATTCATTATATGTTGTTTATCCTTTCTTAACTCATAAAGAAACGAGTTCTTTATTCAATGATTCGATTAAACGAAGAGATAATAAGTCTTAGAACGTCAAATCTATCATGCATTATATATTGTTTATAATTTCTTAACTCATAAAGAAATGAGTTTTTTATTCAATGATTCGATTAAACAAAGAGATAATGACTCTTTAGACGTTGAATCTATCATGCAATATAAATTGTTTATCCTTTCTTAACTCATATGGAAAGAAGTTTTTTATTCAACGATTTGGATTAACGAAGTGATAATGAGTCTTTAGACGACGAATCTATCATGCATTATATGTTGTTTATCCTTTCTTAACTCATAAGGAAACATGTTCTTTATTCAATGATTCGATTAAACGAAGAGATAATGAGTCCTTAGACATCGAATCTATCATGCATTATATGTTGTTTATCCTTTCTTAACGCATAAAGAAATGAGTTCTTTATTCAATGATTCGATTAAACGAACAGATAATAAGTCTTTGAACGTAGAATCTATCATGCATTATACGTTGTTTATCTTTTCTTAACTCATAAAGTAATGAGTTTTTTATTCAATGATTCGATTAAACAAAGAGATAATGACTCTTTAGACGTCGAATCTATCATGCATTATATATTGTTTATCCTTTCTTAACTCATAAGGAAACGAGTTCTTAATTCAATGATTCGATTAAATGAAGAGATAATAATTCTTTAAACGTCGAATCTATCATGCATTATATGTTGTTTATCTTTTCTTAACTCACAAAGAAATGAGTTCTTTATTCAATGATTCGATTAAACAAATAGATAACGAATCTTTAGACGTCGAATCTATCATGCATTATATATTGTTTATCCTTTCTTAACTCATAAAGAAATGAATTTTTTATTCATTGATTCGATTAAACGAAGTGGTAATGAATCTTTGGACATTGAATCTATCATGCATTATATATTGTTTATCCTTTCTTAACTCATATGAAAAGGAGTTTTTCATTCAACGATTCGATTAAACGAAGTGATAATGACTCTTTAGACGTCAAATCTATCATGCATTATATGTTGTTTATCCTTTCTTAACTCATAAGGAAACGAGTTCTTTATTCAATGATTCGATTAAATGAAGAGATAATAAGTCTTTAAACGTCGAATCTATCATGCATTATATGTTGTTTATCCTTTCTTAACTCATAAGGAAAGGAGTTTTTATTCAATGATTCGTCTAAACGAAGTGATAATGAGTCTTTAGACGTCGAATCTATCATGCATTATATGTTGTTTATCCTTTCTTAACTCATAAGGAAACGAGTTCTTTATTCAATGATTCGATTAAATGAAGAGATAATAAGTTTTTAAACGTCAAATCTATAATGCATTATATATTGTTTATCTTTTCTTAACTCATAAAGAAATGAGTTCTTTATTCAATGATTGATTAAACGAAGAGATAATTACTCTTTAGACGTTGAATCTATCATACATTATATGTTGTTTATCTTTTCTTAACTCATAAAGAAACGAGTTCTTTATTCAATGATTCGATTAAACAAAGAGATAATGAATCTTTAGACGTCGAATCTATATTGCATTATACGTTGTTTGTCCTTTCTTAACTCATAAGGTAACGAGTTCTTTATTCAATGATTCGATTAAATGAAGAGATAATAAGTCTTTAAACGTCGAATCTATCATGCATTATATGTTGTTTATCCTTTCTTAGCTCATAAAGAAATGAGTTTTTTATTCAATGATTCGATTAAACGAAGAGATAATAAGTATTTGAACGTCGAATCTATCATGCATTATTTATTGTTTATCCTTTCTTAACTCATAAGGAAAGAGTTTTTTATTCAAAGATTCGTTTAAAAAAAGTGATAATGAGTATTTAGACGTCGAATTTATCATGCATTATATGTTGTTTATCCATTCTTAACTCATAAGGAAACGAGTTCTTTATTCAATGATTCGATTAAATGAAGAGATAATGAGTCTTTAAACGTCGAATTTACCATGCATTATATGTTGTTTATCCTTTCTTAACTCATAAGGAAACGAGTTATTTATTCATGATTCGATTAAACAAATATATAATGAATCTTTAGACGTCGAATCTATCATGCATTATATATTGTTTATCCTTTCTTAACTCATAAAGAAGTGAGTTTTTTATTCAATGATTCGATTAAACGAAGTGATAATGAGTCTTTAGACGTCGAATCTATCATGCATTATATGTTGTTTATCCTTTCATAACTCATAAAGAAACGAGTTCTTTATTCAATGATTCCACTAAACAAAGAGATAATGACTCTTTAGACATTGAATCTACCATGCATTATATATTGTTTATCCTTTCTTAACTCATATGGAAAGGAGTTTTTTATTCAACGATTCGATTAAACGAAGTGATAATGAGTCTTTAGACGTCGAATCTATCATGCATTATATGTTGTTTATCCTTTCTTAACTCATAAGAAAACGAGTTCTTTATTCAATGATTCGATTAAATGAAGAGATAATAAGTCTTTAAACGTCGAATCTATCATGCATTATATGTTGTTTATCCTTTCTTAACTCATAAGGAAAGGAGTTTTTTATTCAATGATTCGTCTAACCGAAGTGATAATGAGTCTTTAGACGTCGAATCTATCATGCATTATATGTTGTTTATCCTTTCTTAACTCATAAGGAAACGAGTTCTTTATTCAATGATTCGATTAAATGAAGAGATAATAAGTTTTTAAACGTCAAATCTATCATTCATTATATGTTGTTTATCTTTTCTTAACTCATAAAGAAATGAGTTCTTTATTCAATGATTGATTAAACGAAGAGATAATTACTCTTTAGACGTCGAATCTATCATATATTATATGTTGTTTATCTTTTCTTAACTCATAAAGAAACGAGTTCTTTATTCAATGATTCGATTAAACAAAGATATAATGAATATTTAGACGTCGAATCTATATTGCATTATATATTGTTTATCCTTTCTATACTCTAATGAAGTGAGTTTTGTATTCAATGATTCGATTAAACGAAGTGATAATGAGTCTTTAGACGTCGAATCTATTATGCATTATATGTTGTTTATCCTTTCTTAACTCTATAAGAAATGAGTTCTTTATTCAATGATTCGATTAAACGAAGAGATAATAAGTCTTCGAACATCAAATCTATCATGAAATATATGTTGTTTATCTTTTCTTAACTCATAAAGAAAAGAGTTTTTTATTCAATGATTCGATTAAACAAAGAGATAATGACTCTTTAGCCGTTGAATCTATCATTCATTATTTATTGTTTATCCTTTCTTAACTAATATGGAAATGAGTTTTTTATTCAACGATTCGATTAAACGAAGTGATAATGACTCTTTAGACAACGAATCTATCATGCATTATACGTTGTTTGTCCTTTCTTAACTCATAAGGAAACGAGTTCTTTATTCAATGATTCGATTAAATGAAGAGATAATAAGTCTTTAAACGTCGAATCTATCATGCATTATATGTTGTTTATCCTTTCTTAACTCATAAAGAAATGAGTTCTTTATTCAATGATTCGATTAAACAAAGAGATAAT